>ONZH01013556.1:0-125013 GCA_900303285.1 Rhinella marina
GTTGTCCCTTTGCTTTCACTCTGCGGTCCAGCTCACCCCAAACCATCTCGATTGGGTTCAGGTCTGGTGACTGGGGAGGCCAGGTCATCTGGCATAGCACCCCATCACTCTCCTTCTTGGTCAAATAGCCCTTACACAGCCTGGAGGTGTGTTTGGGGTCATTGTCCTGTTGATAAATAAATGATGGTCCAACTAAACGCAAACCGGATGGAATAGCATGCCGCTGCAAGATGCTGTGGTAGCCATGCTGGTTCAGTATGCCTTCAATTTTGAATAAATCCCCAACAGTGTCACCAGCAAAGCACCCCCACACCATCACACCTCCTCCTCCATGCTTCACGGTGGGAACCAGGCATGTAGAGTCCATCCGTTCACACAGTGGTTGGAACCAAAGATCTCAAATTTGGACTCATCAGACCAAAGCACAGATTTCCACTGGTCTAATGTCCATTCCTTGTGTTCTTTAGCCCAAACAAGTCTCTTCTGCTTGTTGCCTGTCCTTAGCAGTGGTTTCCTAGCAGCTACTTTACCATAAAGGCCTGCTGCACACAGTCTCCTCTTAACAGTTGTTGTAGAGATGTGTCTGCTGCTAGAACTCTGTGTGGAATTGACCTGGTCTCTAATCTTAGCTGCTGTTAACCTGCGATTTCTAAGGCTGGTGACTCGGATGAACTTATCCTCCGCAGCAAAGGTGACTCTTGGTCTTCCTTTCCTGGGGCGGTCCTCATGTGAGCCAGTTTCTTTGTAGCGCTTGATGGTTTTTGCGACTGCACTTGGGGACACTTTCAAAGTTTTCCCAATTTTTCGGACTGACTGACCTTCATTTCTTAAAATAATGATGGCCACTCGTTTTTCTTTACTTAGCTGCTTTTTTCTTGCCATAATACAAATTCTAACAGTCTATTCAGTAGGACTATCAGCTGTGTATCCACCTGACTTCTGCCCAACACAACTTATGGTCCCAACCCCATTTATAAGGCAAGAAATCCCACTTATTAAACCTGACAGGGCACACCTGTGAAGTGAAAACCATTTCAGGTGACTACCTCTTGAAGCTCATCAAGAGAATGCCAAGAGTGTGCAAAGCAGTAATCAAAGCAAAAGGTGGCTACTTTGAAGAAACTAGAATATAAGACATATTTTCAGTTGTTTCACACTTTTTTGTTAAGTATATAATTCCACATGTGTTAATTCATAGTTTTGATGCCTTCAGTGTGAATCTACAATTTTCATAGTAATGAAAATACAGAAAACTCTTTGAATGAGAAGGTGTGTCCAAACTTTCGGTCTGTACTGTATGTCTGGGCCCACTGCAACCGTTTCTTCTTGTGAGCACTGGTTAGGGGTGGCCGAATAGTAGGTTTATGCACCACAGCAAGCCTTTGAAGGATCTTACCTTAAGGTTTGAGGGACCCCAGAGGCACCAGCAGCTTCAAATATCTGTTTGCTGGTTTGTAATGGCTTTTTAGCAGCTGCTCTCTTAATCCGATGAGCTTTGCATGGCAGAAACCTTCCTCATTCTGCCTTTATCAGCATGAACACATCTGTGCTCTGAATCAGGCACAAATCTCTTCACAGTACGATGATCACGCTTACGTTTTCGTGAAATATCTAATGTTTTCATCCCTTGTCCAAGGCATTCCACTATTTGATGCTTTTCGGCAGCAGAGAGATCCTTTTTCTTTCCCATTTTACTTGAAAACCTGGTGGCCTGCATAACCCCTTGACGACCGCCATCGGTGTATATACGTCCTATCTGCACATGCCCCGTGCAGATAGCACGCTGGGGCTGATCAGCGCTGGGATTAAAGCTCCTGCTCCTGCAATCTAGCAGGAGCAGGTCGGGTCCCGGCTCACAGACAGAGCGGGGTCACGTGACCGCCGGGTGTCTCTGGGCCAGAGCAGTGCTGCAGGGTCTAAGGAGACCCTGATCAGCTCTGCCTGTGTCTAATTAGCACCCAGGGGGCTGTTTTCCTCTGTAACTGGGGCTCCTGTGGATGCCCCAGTTACAGTGGAAACAGTGGGAAAAAAAAGTGTTAAAAAAAAGTCAGTCCTCCAGAGGTCTTTTAATGACCTCCTGGGGGACATATTATTTGTCAAAAATAAATTAATATATAAGTAAAAAAATAAATAAAAAACAAACAAAAAAAAGTGTAAAAAAAAAAATTAAACACGCAGTCGACAATGGAAACAGTCACCATAGTCGCCCCGTCAAATAAAATCTATACATGCTATATATCAAAACAATCGTCATCAAATAGGGAACCCATTGCAATAATTAATTTGTGCGTCAGTTTTAATATTTAAAAAATAAAAATCAAGTCAAGTCATAGCTGGAATGGGTGGACTACAGTACCCAGAAAGATTATCAAAATTAGGGTTATTCACTTTAGAAAAAAGACGACTGAGGGGAGATCTAATAACTATGTATAAATATATCAGGGGTCAGTACAGAGATCTCTCCCATGATCTCTTTATCCCAAGGACAGTAACCATGACGAGGGGACATCCTCTGCGCCTGGAGGAAAGAAGGTTTGTTCACAAAAATAGAAGAGGATTCTTTACGGTAAGAGCAGTGAGACTATGGAACTCTCTGCCTGAGGAGGTGGTGATGGTAAGTTCAGTAAAAGAGTTCAAGAGAGGCCTGGATGTATTTTTGGAGGGTAATAATATTACAGGTTATAGTTACTAGAGAGGGGTTGTTGATCCAGGGAGTAATTCTGATTGCCTGATTGGAGTTGGGAAGGAATTGTTTTCCCTAAAGTGGGGAAAATTGGCTTCTACCTCACAGGGGTTTTTTGCCTTCCTCTGGATCAACTTGTAGGAAAACAGGTCGAACTGGACGGACAGATGTCTTTTTTTCGGCCTTATAAACTATGTTACTATGTTAAAAATCTATAATTAAAAAAATTACTTTTTTTTAATAAGAATTAGCGGTTTTTGTCTAAATTACACCTAAAAAAATATAAAATATCTTAAAAAAAACCATTCTAATAATAAGTCCTAAGTGTCAAGTAAAAAAAATTGCAAAAATTATTTTCGTATTCAAACTAGAAAAAAAAATTAGGGTCACTAAACCACCATGTGCCCAAATCACAAAAAGTTGCCTGGACATTCAGGCCTTTTATAGGTCCGGTCATGAAAGGGTTAATATTGTGGAACATCCAGTTTTCCTGGGCTCACCTGGCAAACTAATTATCACAGATATCTGAGATTGATTTCAGTGATCCAAAGAGCCCTGAGACACAATACCATCAATGAGTTTAATTGAAAAACAAAAAATTTAATCTTTATGACACAAATCCAATTTGCATAATAATTTGGAACATGGTGTATACTTGTTACCTAATGGAATACATTTTTTAGTGCTCATTACTCAATGTGGATTTAAAGCTCTCCCATTTATCCTCAGTATTATTATTTGACAGTAGCTGCTCCCAGTCTATGCCCTGAAATGCTGCCCTCAACCAAGGGTAATTAGCCTTTTTAAAATTCAGTGTCTTTGCTCTGCCTGACAGCGTTTGATTCTTATAGGTTAGGGGGAATATAATTATTTTGTGGTCACTATTACCAGGGCTGGCTTCAGGTTCATGTGGGTCCTTGGGCGATAAATCTCAGTGGATCCCCTTGTGGCATTTTTTTTTTACATTTACATGTACCCCTGTGGCTGTCACACCATATAATTACCCCCAGTGACCCCATACAGTATAATGACCCCTAGTGCCACTTCACACAGTATAATGACCCCCCAAATGCCCCACACACACAGTATAAAAAACCCCAGCAGCCCCCCACACAATATAATGACCCACCACACACTATAATGTATGGTATGATATTGCCATACAGTTATTGGATAACACCTCCATACAGTGACTGGATACAAGAGGGCACAGTACAGGGAATGACTAGGGGCACTGTACAGGGTATGGTAAGAGGGCACAATGTAGAGTATAAGGGGGCACACTATGGGGTGGGGGGCACAGTCATGTGACCTGGTGACGTTAGAAGGTTCTTATGGTGCATGCAGTTTAGACACCACCATAATAAGAGGCAGAGGAGTGAGACGGGGGACCAGGGCCCTGGATGGACCAGGAGGGGTGACAAAGCAAGTAAGTAGAAGGGGCTCTGAGGGGAATTCATACAAGAAGTAGTGGCAGGTGGTCTATGCAGGGCAGCAATAGGAGAGTGGAACAAGAGCTCTGGATACATGAGGGAGGAAAGGAGACAGAAGGGGCTCCATGAGGATGAGATAAGAGAAGGGCAGGATATGGTGGGCAGGTGTCATGGAGGCAAACTGCTTAATGATGCAGTAAACAACTAAATAGCATGAAGCTGCTGGTCTACTACAGCATCCAGCAGCAGTTTAAAGAGTTCCCTTACATCCCCCCCCACCTGTCCCACGTAGAAGAGACTGTCACAGTGCAGACTCACTCACAGACTGTCTGCATCCCTTCACACTGCTGCAGCCCTGTGGTCTCTCTCCTCCTCAGGCAGCACGTCCTGTGTAGAGGGGGCATGTCTGAAGCTTCTCAGGCTAGATGTCCTGCTCTGCTGAATGAAGTGAAGAGGGGGCGTGTCTGAAGCTCCGCAGCACAGGAGCTTGTAAGGGGGACAGCAGCAGCTGGCCTCTGCATTTAGAATAATTCCTATTCTAAATGGTCCTGGGTTATAGGTGTTGGGTCCTCTATTATTCAATTTATTTATTAACAGGTGGGATTAACAGCACAAATTCTATTTTTGCAGATTACAAGTTATGTAGTACTGTGCAGTCTACGGAAGACATCCATAAAGTACAAGCTGACTTGGACACACAGTGTATGGGCATGAACTTGGCAAATGGGGTTCAATGTGGATAAATGTAAAGTTATGCATCTGGGTAGTAATCTAGGAGCATTGTATGTCATATGGGAAGCAATAATGGGAAAGTCAGTCTGAGTTCTCACCAGTTATTTGATCAGTGATTTACACCAGTTATTATGAGCCAAAACCGATAGTGAAGCCTAAGCTTCTACCTCACAGGGGTTCTTGCCTTCCACTGGATCAACTTTCAGGATAACAGGTTGAACTGGATGGACAGATGTCTTGTTTTATAAACTATGTTATAAACTATGTAATACTGCACTGGTATACCCTTGATTTTAATTTTCAGTTTTGCACACTTCAATAGACATCACTTTCAGCAGTAATCTCATTCTCATCGCACAGACATATTACAATGAAAGATAATCTATACAAGACAATAAAAAATAATCCCATAAAGAAACACTGGGATCACTCCTCGCATAATGACCTCTGAACTGGACACAACAAGGCATGCCTGGGACACTCTCCCATAAAAGCCAAGGAGTCATCTCTAGTCTACAGGTGCCTACTGTGCATCTGGCTACTGTATGTCTCTAAATGGTGTCAGCTCCGGCAATTTGGCTAACCTCATAATCATGTACAGATAAGATTTTATTTTACAACCAGATAATTAAAACAATATGTATTTTTAAGATAGTATAGTTGGCATATTCAATTCAAATGCATAAAACACATTAAGCCATGTTGGTAACATGCAGTCTACAGCTGAGAGAGCATGCGTGTCCATGGCTGAGAATGAACAGGATAGGCATCTACAGGAAGTCTATTACATCTGCTTGAAGGTGTTTGTTTATTATATAAATTTCTTGCTGTTAGCATCTCTATGCACTTAGCTTTTATCTGGTATTGTATCTGTGCTGTAATATTGGTCCTCATAACACATCTATGCACTAGGTTTAATTCTAGTACCATATTCACATAGTTAGCTTACTTCATGTGAACTACAGTATGCATGCAGTTACCTTGGTTCTGGTACTGTAACTATGCAGTAAACATGGTTTTGCCATCACATCTGCGCAGTAAACCTTGTTTTGATACCTTGTCTGTAACAGTAAACGTAGTTCTGACAAGAAAGGATATGCCCAATCAGTTCCAGCCAACTCCACTAGAAGAGTCATGTTCAGACTGTAGAAAGTGTGTGTGTATATATATATATATATATATATATATATATACATACATACATACGGGAAAAAAAGTATTTAGTCAGCCACCAATTGTGCAAGTTCTCCCACTTAAAAAGATCAGAGAGGCCTGTAATTGACATCATAGGTAGACCTCAACTATGAGACACAAAATGAGAAAACAAATCCAGAAAATCACATTGTCTGATTTTTAAAGAATTTATTTGCAAATTATAGTGGAAAATAAGTATTTGGTCACCTACAAACAAGCAAGATTTCTGGCTCTCACAGACCTGTAACTTCTTCTTTAAGAGGCCCCTCTGTCCTCCACTCATTACCTGTAGTAATGGCACCTGTTTGAACTTGTTATCAGTATAAAAGACACCTGTCCACAACCTCAGTCACACTCCAAACTCTAGTATGGTGAAGACCAAAGAGCTGTCGCAGGACACCAGAAACAAAATTGTAGACCTGGACCAGGCTGGGAAGACTGAATCTGCAATAGGCAAGCAGCTTAGTGTGAAGAAATCAACTGAGGGAGAAATAATTAGAAAATGGAAGACATACAAGACCACTTATAATCTCACTTGTTCAGGGGCTCCACGCAAGATCTCATCCCGTGGGGTCAAAATGATCACAAGAACTGTGAGCAAAAATCCCAGAACCACAGGGGGGGACCTAGTGACTGACCTGCAGAAAGCTGGGACCAACGTAACAAAGGCTATCGTCAGTAACACACTACGCTGCCAGGGACTCAGATCCTGCAGTGCCAGACGTGCCCCCTGCTTAAGCCAGTACATATCCAGGCCCTTCTGAAGTTTGCTAGAGAGCATTTGGATGTTCCAGAAGAGTATTGGGAGAATGTCATATGGTCAGATGAAACCAAAGTAGTACTGTTTGGTAGAAACACAAAGTTATGTTTGGAGGAGACTGAATGCTGATTTGCATCCAAAGAACACCATACCTACTGTGAAGCATGGGTGTGGCAACATCATGCTTTGGGGCTGTTTCCCTTGAGAAAGCCTGTTGGCAAAACGGCGTTGGGTGGAGGCCGTGGTGGGAGTCGCCTAAAAGACCTCTAGGTACTTGGTTTGGTTTATTATTTGCTTTTTTACCACCTGTCCCATATATATATGCACTTTATAGTGCCGAACTTCTTAGGATTTTGGTGGTTTATACTCTACACTTTAGATTTTTTGCCCAGTTACCTTTGGTCTGCGGCGCCTCCCACTGCGACCCCCAGTTACATTTTGTGCTTTTTTATCTCATTCGTGCCATTTTTAACCAGCGCTATAAATTATATGTATCTTGTTATTTATTTGTAATTATTGATGTATTAATAAAGATAGAGACTTGTTTAAATATACATGTGTGGTGACTATATCTTTTGGTGTTTATGTTCATACAACATATAGTTAACCCCTTACAGTGTTAATCGTGGCTCCCTGGAACATTTTAGGTGTTTTTGTGTTTTATCAAGACCAAAGCCAGTGCAGATATCTACCAAGAAATTTTAGAGCACTTCATGCTTCCCTCTGCCGACAAGCTTTTCGGAGATGGAATTTTTTTTTTCCAGCAAGACTTGGCAGGTGTCCACACTGCCAAAAGTACCAATACCTGGTACTCGCCTGACCTTAACCCGATAGAGAATCTATGAAGTATTGTCAAGAGGAAGATGAGAGACACCAGACCCAACAATGCAGATGAGCTGAAGGCTGCTATCAAAGCAACCTGGGCTTCCTTAACACCTCAGCAGTGCCACAGGCTGATCGCCTCCATGCCACGCCCCATTGATGCAGTCATTCATGCAAAAGGAGCCCCATCCAAGTATTGCGTGCATTTACTGTACATACTTTTTATTTGGCCAACATTTCTGTGTTAAAAAAAAAATTACAGTTGGTCTAATATAATATTCTAATTTTCTGAGATAATGACTTTTGGGTTTTCCTTGGCTGTAAGCCATAATCATCAATAGTAACAGAAATAAACACTTGAAAAAGTTACACACACACGACCCTTCAATGGGAGACCATGGTTCTGAATGGGCACAGTGGTTGCAGACCTTCATTTTAGTGATCATGGAATGGTCTAAGGAACAAGACCGTGATTGATTCAAACATTTGAGATGAGTGTTATTAGATTAGAAACCTGTAAATTACAGGGTTTGTAAACCTACCAGTGATCCAAAAAACTCCATCTTCTTGCCGCTGAACTTTGAGGTTTTCCACTGAAAAAGCAATTGGTTTGGAAACGACTGGAGAGTGATACACACGTGGACCATCATCCTGTTACACAAAATGGACACATAAGCATTTAGATTGTTAGTAAGGTTACAACGGTAGGTTCTCCTTACAAATGCTTACTTCTAATGAGGTACAATAGTTGTTTACTGCACCAAACAAGCATACACAGAGAGTTTAAAGGGAGTTTCCAGGATTTTACTACTGATGACCTATCCTCAGGATAAGTCATCAGTATCTGATCGGTGGGTGTCCGACACCTGGGACCCCCGCCGTTCAGCTGTTTGAGAAGGCACCGGAGCTCTTATGAGCGCTGAGGCCTTCTCTTAGCTTTTCCTAGGCCAGTGATGTCACGTTCATCGGTCACGTGGCCTAGGAGCGGCTCAGCCCCATTCAAGTGAATGGGGCTGAGCACGATACCAAGCACAGCCACTGTACAATGTACGGCTCTGTGCTTGGTAAGCTGAAAGGTAACCTTCTCAAACAGCTGATCGGCGGGGATCCCGTGTGTCGGATACTAATTACTTCCCTTTTCAATTTTCTGTTTACATAGACGTATGAGGGCTTGTTTTTTGGGGGACAAGTTGCACTTTCTAATTCCACCATTTAATATTGCAGATGATGGGGAGCTGGAAAAAAAATTCCAAGTGGGGTGAAATTGGAAAAAAAAAAAAAAACTATTCCGTTTTTGTTTTTATGGCATTCCCTATACAATAAAACCCACCTATTACTTTAATGCTCCCGGTCAGTACAATTACGGCAATCCCACATATGTATAGTTTTTTCTGCATTTTAACTCTTGTCGTTATGTGTACAGAGATGTTTGAGGGCTCATTTTTTATACCATATCATTGCTACCATTCTGGGGTATGTATGACATTTTGATCACTTTTTATTCAATTTTTTGTGGGAGGTGAAACGACCAAAAGTGGCAAATTAGCCACTTTAACTATTTTCCTGATTCACTGTATTCACTGAGGACAATAAACGGTCAGATGAAATGCAGAATGTAAAAGTAAATTCCCCATTAAAAGTTCCCTGTCAGACCCAGGAAGAAGTACAGCGGCATCTTAAAAAGATTAAAACAGACAAATCACCAGGACCGGATGGCATACTATCCTATATCTCCTAAGAGAATTAAGTAATGTCATAGCCAGACCCTTATTTCTGAAATTTAAGGACTCTATACTGACAGGGAGCATTCCACAGGATTGGCGCATAGCAAATGTGGTGCCAATATTCAAAAAGGGTCCAAAAACAGAGCCCGGAAACTATAGGTCGGTAAGTTTAACATCTGTCGTGGGTAAACTGTTTTAAGGTTTTCTAACAGATGCTATCTTTGAGTACCTCAATGAAAATAAGCAAATAACGCCATATCAGCATGGCTTCATGAGGTCATGTCAAACTAATTTAATCAGTTTCTATGAAGAGGTAAGTTCTAGATTTGACAGTGGCGAATCAATGGATGTCGTATATCTGGACTTGTCCAAAGCATTTGACACTACTACATAAAAGGTCAGTATATAAAATGAAAATGCTTGGCCTGGGAGAAAATGTCTGTATGTGGGTAAGTAACTGGCTCAGTGATAGAAAACAGAGGGTGGTTATTAATGGTACATACTCAGATTGGGTCACTGTAACTAGTGAGGTACCACAGGGGTCAGTATTGGGCCCTATTCTCTTCAATATATTTATTAATGATCTTGTAGAAGGCTTGCACAGTAAAATATCAATTTTTGCAGATGACACTAAACTGTGTAAAGTAATTAACACAGAAGAGGACAGTATACTGCTACAGATGGATCTGGATAGATTGGTGGCTTGGGCAGAGAAGTGACAGATGAGGTTTAACAATGACAAATGTAAGGTTATGCACATGGGAAGGAATAATGAAAGTCACCAGTACATACTAAATGGTAAAACACTGGGTAACACTGACATGGAAAAGGACTTACGGATTTTAGTGAACAGCAAACTAAGCTAACTAAGCTGTAGAAACCAGTGTCAGGCAGCTGCTGCCAAGGCCAATAAGATAATGGGTTGTATCAAAAGGGGCATAGATACCCATGATGAGAACATATTCCTGCCACTTTACAAATCACTTGTCAGACCACACATGGAGTACTGTGTACAGTTCTGGGCTCTTGTGAACAAGGCAGACATAGCAGAGCTGGAAAGGGTTCAGAGGAGGGCAACTAAAGTAATAACTGGAATGGGTGGATTACAGTACCCAGAAAGATTATCAAAATTAGGCTTATTGACTTTAGAAAAAAGACGACTGAGGGGAGATCTAATAACTATGTATAAATATATCAGAGTTCAGTACAGAGATCTCTCCCATGATCTATTTATCCCCAGGACTGTGACAAGGGGACATCCTCTGCGTCTGGAGGAAAGAAGGTTTGTACACAAACATAGAAGAGGATTCTTTACAGTAAGAGCAATGAGACTATGGAACTTTCTGCCTGAGGAGGTGGTGATGGTAAGTTCACTAAAAGAGTTCAAGAGGGGCCTGGATGTATTTCTGGAGTGTAATAATATTACAGGTTATAGTTACTAGAGATGGGTCGTTGATCCAGGGAGTAATTCTGATTGCCTGATTGGAGTCGGAAAGGAATGTTTTTTCCCCTAAATTGGGGAAAATCGGCTTCTACCTGACAGGAGTTTTTTGGCCTTCCCCTGGATCAACTTGCAGGATAACAGGCTGAACTAGATGGACAGATGTCTTTTTTCGGCCTCATAAACTATGTTACTATGTTTGCCGCATGAGAAAAATATTCTAATACTTTAATAGTATAGGCGTTTTCACGAACAGCAATACCCTTGACATGTATTTTCTTTATTATTTACATTTTTATTTAGATTTTGGGAAAAGATGTGATTTTTTTAAATTTTTCTTTATTTTTAAAAACTTTAACACTTTTAAAACTATAACAAGCAACCATCAGATTGCTTCTGTCATACACTCCACTGCAAAACTATAGTTTCACCATACTGAGATATGCTCAGAAATCTATTCTACATATTACTGCTTTATTCACAAGCACCATATATGATTATGGACACCGGTAATATGTGTTAGCTTCTAAGTATCCATCTTCTCCATGTGGTAAACCTATAGCTTAGGCTTAAGTGCTTGGTTTAGCATGTAGAGATCCTAATTTTGAATCCTGGGAAAAAATTCCAGGTTTTTTCATCAGATATATTTTTTTCTTTCATATTTAATCCATATTAAAAGTCTATACCCTTATCATAATGTTTTCAGGCTTAAAAATCCAAATATAAAAATATACAGTGGGGAGAAAATAGTATTTAGTCAGCCACCAATTGTGCAAGTTCTCCCACTTAAAAAGATGAGAGAGGCCTGTAATTGACATCATAGGTAGACCTCAACTATGAGACACAAAATGAGAAAACAAATCCAGAAAATCACTGTCTGATTTTTAAAGAATTTATTTGCCAATTATGGTGGAAAATAAGTATTTGGTCACCTACAAACAAGCAAGATTTCTGGCTCTCACAGAACTTCTTCTTTAAGAGGCTCCTCTGTCCTCCACTCATTACCTGTAGTAATGGTACCTGTTTGAACTTGTTATTAGTATAAAAGACACCTATCCACAACCTCAAACAGTCACACTCCAAACTCCACTATTGTGAAGACCAAACAGCTGTCGAAGGACACCAGAAACAAAATTGTAGACCTGCACCAAGCTGGGAAGACTGAATCTGCAATAGGCAAGCAGCTTGGTGTGAAGAAATCAACTGTGGGAGCAATAATTAGAAAATGGAAGACATACAAGACCATTGATAACCTCCTACGATCAGGGGCTCCACGCAAGATCTCACCTCATGGGGTCAAAATGATCACAAGACCTGAGAGCAAAAATCCCAGAACCTCACGGGGGGACCTAGTGAATGACCTGCAGAAAGCTGGGACCAATGTAACAAAGGTTACCGTCAGTAACACTACGCCGACAGGGACTCAGATCCTGCAGTGCCAGGCATGTCCCCCTGCATAAGCCAGTACATATCCGGGCCTGTCTGAAGTTTGCTAGAGCATTTGGATGTTCCAGAAGAGTATTGGGAGAATGTCATATGGTCAGATGAAACCAAAGTAGAACTGTTTGGTAGAAACACAACTCGTCGTGTTTGGAAGAGAGTGAATACTGAGTTGCATCCAAAGAACACCATACCTACTGTGAAGCATTGGGGTGGCAACATCATGCTTTGGGGCTGTTTCTCTGCAAAGGGACCAGGACGACTGATCAGTGTACATGAAAGAATGAATGGGGCCATGTATTGTGAGATTTTGAGTGCAAACCTCCTTCCATCAGCAAGGGCATTGAAGATGAAATGTGGCTGGGACTTTCAGCATGACAATGATCCCAAGCACACCGCCAGGACAACAAAGGAGTGGCTTCGTAAGAAGCATTTCAAGGTCCTGGAGTGGCCTAGCCAGTCTCCAGATCTCAACCCCATGGAAAACCTTTGGAAGGAGTTGAAAGTACGTGTTGCACAGCAACAGCCCCAAAACATCACTGCTCTGGAGATCTGCATGGAGGAATGTCCCAACATACCAGTAACAGTGTGTGCCATCCTTGTGAAGACTTACAGAAAATGTTTAACCTCTGTCATTGCCAACAAAGGATATATATCAGTGTATTGAGATGAACTTTTGTTATTGACCAAATACTTATTTTCCACCATAATTGGCAAATAAATTCTTTAAAAATAAGACAATATGATTTTCTGGATTTGATTTCTCATTTTGTCTCTCATAGTTGAGTTCTACCTATGATGTCAATTATAGGCCTCTCTCATCTTTTTAAGTGGGAGAACTTGCACAATTGGTGGCTGACTAAATACTTTTATTCCCCACTGTATTGTGCCAGTGAATAAACCAGTAATAGGTTTTAGGCTTCTAAGCAAAAACAAACAAACAAGCAAACACTATTCTCAATATAATAAGGCCTTTTATTGTTATTAGATGATTACAAAATTTTTTATTATAGTATAGCCTTTTATTATGGGAGATGGAAGGTCCTTAAAAATGATTTTAGGGAACTAGGTGAGAAGCTAAAGTCCAGGACCTCCAAGGTAGTGTTTTCAGAAATACTACCAGTGCCACGAGCGTCACTAGAGAGACAACGGGAGATTAGGGAGTTAAATAAGTGGCTCAGAGGCTGGTGCAGGAAGGAAGGGTTTGGGTTCATGGAGAACTGGGCCGACTTCTCTGTCGGCTACAGACTCTACAGTAGGGATGGGCTGCACCTTAATGGGGAGGGTGCAACTGCCCTGGGGGAAAAAATGGTTAGACGGCTGGAGGAGCTTTTAAACTAGGATCTGGGGGGAGGGTGGGGGGTAATACTAATAAGGGGGTAGATAGTGTAGATAGAGAGTGGGTCATAGTCGGGGGGGGGGGGGGGTTAGTGGGGGTTGGGATTAGTGAGGAATGTAGGGAGAATATTGGGCAAAACATCAACCAAAGTAACCCAAAAACCCCGGATATTCACTTCACAGGTAATAGTAATTTTAAAAGGGGGGTAAAAAATATACATAGACCTCTTAAGTGTATGTACACTAATGCCAGAAGCCTGACTAATAAAATTGGTGAACTGGAATTAGTGATGTGTGAGGAGGACTATGACATAGTGGGAATAACTGAGACATGGCTGGATGATACCTATGACTGGGCAGTTAACGTACAGGGTTACAGTCTTTTTAGAAAGGATCGCCAAAACCGGAGAGGGGGAGGGGTCTGCCTTTATGTAAAGTCCTGTCTAAAGCCCACACTGCGGGAAGATATAAGTGAGGGACATGAAGATGTGGAGTCACTGTGGGTAGAAATAAATGGAGCCAAAAACAATAATAAAATACTAATAGGAGTTTATTATAAACCCCCTACTATATCAGAGCCCATAGAAAATCTACTTCTAAACGAAATAGACGAGGTGGCAAATCATAATGAGGTCGTTATTATGGGGGATTTCAACTACCCAGATATAGACTGGGAAACTGAAACCTGTACATCTCATAAAGGAAACAGGTTCTTGGAAATAACCAAAGACAATTACCTTTCCCAACTGGTTCAGGACCCGACTAGAGGGACGGCCATACTGGACTTAGTATTAACCAATAGACCTGACAGAACAACAGATGTGCAGGTCGGGGGACTCCTGGGAAATAGTGACCATAACATAATAACCTTCCAATTGTCATTCAAAAGAGCGTTTCTTCAGGGAGGAACAAAAATACCTAACTTCAAAAAAGCTAAATTTAGCCAACTAAGAGAGGCCATAGGCCTAACTAACTGGGACAAAGTCTTCAAAAATAAAAATACAGCCACAAAATGGGATATTTTTAAAAACATCCTAATATCTAATTGTGAGAGGTACATACCATATAGGAATGAAATAATAAGAAACAAGAAAAAACCAATGTGGATAAATAGAACTGTAAAGAAAGCAATAAATGACAAACAGAAAGCATTTAAATCACTAAAACAGGAGGGGAGCGAGAAAGCATTGAAAAACTATAAGGAAAAAAATAGAATATGTAAAAGACAAATAAAAACAGCCAAACTAGAGACCGAGAGATTAATCGCCAAAGAAAGTAAAACTAACCCTAAAATGTTCTTTAATTATATAAATGGTAAAAAGTATAAACCTGAAGGTGTCGGCCCCTTACAGAGTAATGAGGGGGGAGTTGCAGAGAGCGATGAGGAGAAAGCAAAGCTACTAAATATCTTTTTCTCCACTGTATTCACTGAGGAAAATAAACTGTCAGATGAAATGCAGAATATAAAAGTAAATTCCCCATTAAAAGTGCCCTGTCTGACCCAGGAAGAAGTAGAGCTGCGTCTTAAAAAGATTAAAATAGACAAATCGCCAGGACCGGATGGCATACACCCCCGTATCCTAAGAGAATTAAGTAATGTCATCGCCAGACCCTTATTTCTGATATTTAAGGACTCTATACTGACGGGGAGTGTTCCATAGGATTGGCGCATAGCAAATGTGGTTCCAATATTCAAAAAGGGTCCAAAAACAGAGCCCGGGAACTATAGGCCGGTAAGTTTAACATCTGTCGTGGGTAAACTGTTTGAGGGTTTTCTAAGAGATGCTATCTTGGAGTACCTCAATGAAAATAAGCAAATTACTCCATATCAGCATGGCTTCATGAGGGATCGGTCATGTCAAACCAATTTAATCAGTTTCTATGAGGAGGTAAGTTCTAGACTAGACCACAGCGAATCAATGGATGTCGTATATCTGGACTTCTCCAAAGCATTTGACACTGTACCACATAAAAGGTTAGTATATAAGATGAGAATGCTTGGCCTGGGAGAAAATGTCTGTATGTGGGTAAGTAACTGGCTCAGTGATAGAAAACAGAGGGTGGTTATTAACGGTACATACTCAGATTGGGTCACTGTCACTAGTGGGGTACCACAGGGGTCAGTATTGGGCCCTATTCTCTTCAATATATTTATTAATGATCTTGTAGAAGGCTTGCACAGTAAAATATCAATTTTTGCAGATGACACTAAACTGTGTAAAGTAATTAACACAGAAGAGGACAGTACACTGCTACAGATGGATCTGGATAGACTGGAGGCTTGGGCAGAGAAGTGGCAGATGAGGTTTAACACTGACAAATGTAAAGTTATGCATATGGGAAGGAATAATGCAAGTCACCAGTACATACTAAATGGTAAAATATTGGGTAACTCTGACATAGAAAAGGACCTAGGAATTTTAGTGAACAGAAATCTAAGCTGCAGAAACCAGTGTCAGACAGCTGCTGCCAAGGCCAATAAGATAATGGGCTGCATCAAAAGAGGCATAGATGCCCGTGATGAGAACATAGTCCTGCCACTTTACAAATCACTAGTCAGACCACACATGGAGTACTGTGTACAGTTCTGGGCTCCTGTGAACAAGGCAGACATAGCAGAGCTGGAGAGGGTTCAGAGGAGGGCAACTAAAGTAATAACTGGAATGGGTGGACTACAGTACCCAGAAAGATTATCAAAATTAGGCTTATTCACTTTAGAAAAAAGACGACTGAGGGGAGATCTAATAACTATGTATAAATATATCAGAGGTCAGTACAGAGATCTCTCCCACGATCTATTTATCCCCAGGACTGTGACTGTGACGAGGGGACATCCTCTGCGTCTGGAGGAAAGAAGGTTTGTACACAAACATAGAAGAGGATTTTTTACGGTAAGAGCAGTGAGACTATGGAACTCTCTGCCTCAGGAGGTGGTGACTAAAAGAGTTCAAGAGGGGCCTGGATGTATTTTTGGAGGGTGATAATATTACAGGTTATAGTTACTAGAGAGGGGTTGTTGATCCAGGGAGTAATTCTGATTGCCTGATTGGAGTCGGGAAGGAATTTTTTTCCCTAAAGTGGGGAAAACTGGCTTCTACCTCACAGGGTTTTTTTTGCCTTCCTCTGGATCAACTTGTAGGAAAACAGGCCGAATTGGATGGACAGATGTCTTTTTTTCGGCCTTATAAACTATGTTACTATGTAAAAAAGAGGGGAAAAAACAGAAAAAAGTGGTGATACTAAATATGTGGAGGATTTTATTTTCGGGTGTATTTTTTTAACTTTGAGATTTCTTTATTATTTATTATTAAAGCGTTATTCATTACATATTGCTGTACATATGAAAGGGGTATACATACAGACAATTGCACTAAAAATGAACAAGACGAGTTACAAATCTATATGATATGGGAGAAGGACACAGTAGATGAGGGTAGAAGCTGATCATGGTGGTGTAGAGGCAGCAGGGTTGCTGGTTGTAGGCTTGTTTGAAGAGGTGGGTTTTCAGGTTTCTTTTGAAGTATTCCATTGTAGGTGAGAGTCTTATGTGTTGGAGTAGAGAGTTCCAGAGTATGGGGGATGCACGGGAGAAATCCTGGAGGCGATTGTGGGAAGAGGTGATAAGAGGGGAGAAGGAGGTCTTGTGAGGATCGGAGATTACGTGTGGGAATGTATCTGGAAAGTAGCTCTGAGATGTACTGTAAGCAGGGGACAGGTTGTGGATGGCCTTGTATGTGTTTGTTAGTATTTTGAATTGAATTTGATGGGCAATGGGGAGCCAATGAAGGGATTGGCAGAGGGGAGAGGAAGAGGAGTAACAGGGTGAGAGGTGGATTAGTCGAGCAGCAGAGTGGAGTATAGATTGGAGGGGTGCAAAAGTGTTAGATGGAAGGCCACAGAGAAGAATGTTGCAGTAGTCTAGGCGGGAGATGATTGAGGGCATGTATAGGACTTTCGCAGACTCATAGTTGAGAAACACACGGATGCAGAAGATATTTTTGAGTTGGAGGCAACAGGTGGTGGAAAGGGTTTGGATGTGTGGTCTGAAGGAGAGGGCAGAATCCAAAGTCACTCCAAGGCAGCGGACTTGTTTGACTGGGGAGAGTGCGCAGCCGTTGATCGTGATAGATAGGTCTGTTGGAGGGGTTGTGCAAGATGGGGGAAAGATCATAAATTCTGTTTTATCTATGTTATGTTTTAGAAAGCGAGAGGAGAAGATAGAGGATATGGAAGATAGGCATTGTGGGATTCTGGATAGAGGTAGATTTGTGTGTCGTCAGCATAAAAGTGATACTGAAATCCATGGGACTTTATGAGCTGTCCCTGGCCGAAGGTGTAGATAGAGAAGAGCAGGGTTCCTAGGACAGAGCCTTGTGGGACACCAACAGATAGGGAATGAAAGGAGGTGGTGTGTGAGTGGGAGATGCTAAATGTCCGGTCTGTGAGGTATGATGCGATCCATGAAAGGGCCAGGTTGGTGATGCTAAGAGAAGAGAGAGTTTGTAACAGAAGGGAGTGGTTGACAGTGTCAAAAGCAGAGGAAAGTTCAAGGAGGAGGAGGAGGACAGATTAATGTATTTTGGTTTTGGCTGTTAGCAGGTCGTTGGTGACTTTGGTAATGGCAGTTTCAGTCCAGTGGTGGGGTTGGAAGCCAGATTGTAGCCGGTGAAAGAGTGAGCAGGAGGAGAGGTGAAAGGACAGTTCAGAATGGACATGCTCAAGTATCTTTGAGGCATATAGAAGAAGTGATATGGGGCGATAGCTGGACAAAGAAGATGGGTCAAGTGAAGGCTTTTTAAGGATTGGTTTAATGATTGTGTGTTTAAAACCAGAGGGGAAGACACCGGAGGTTAGTGATACGTTGAAGAGATAAGTTAGGGCTGGGATAAACACTGTGGTGAGGTTGGGGATGAGGTGGGATGGGATTGGGTCAAGTGCGCAGGTGGTGAGATGTGATCTGGAGAGTAGAGTGGAAAGTTTTTTTTCTCTAACATTACAGAAGCAGGTTTTGGAAGAAGAGGACAGAGTAGTTGAGTAGAGGGTCTGTGGGGACTGTGCGCTGAAGCCTTCTCTGATGTTGACGATCTTTTGTTTGAAGTATGTGTCATCTTGGCTGAGATGAGAGGTGAGGGTGGGAGCACTGGGGTACGGAGAAGAGAGTTAAAAGTGTTAAAAAGTTGTTTGGGCTTGTGGGACAGGCAAGATATCAGAGATGAGAAGTGGGCCTGTTTTGCGTCAACGATTTGAAAATGAGGAGGGATTGCATTTACCTGGTGAAGTGATCCTTAGAATGTGATTTCTTCCATCGCCACTCAGCAGCTCTGCAAGCTTGTCTGAGTTTCTTGGTCAGGTTGGTGTGCCAGGATGGTCTGTTGATTTTTCTGGTTGTGTTGCGTGTGAGGGGGGCAACAGAATCCAGAGCTGTAGTTATTGTGGTGTTATACAGAGTGGTGGAAGCATCAGGGTCTTGGCGGGAACAAATCTTGGAGAGTGGCAGAAGAGAGGGGTGTGCTAGTGGGTGGACTGGGGGAGCAGCTGAAGAGACCAGGTGAGTAGGTTGTGGTCGGATAGGGGGAGAGGCGAATTAGAAAGGTTAGATAGGGAGCAGAGGTGGGTAAGGATAAGATTGAGAGTGTGACCATCTCTGTGGGTGGGAGCGGAACACCACTGTCTGATGAAAAGCAGGCCCAAACCATGATGCTGCCACCACCATGTTTGACAGTGGAGATGGTGTGTTCAGGGTGATGAACTGTGTTGCTTTTACGCCAAACATATCGTTTTGCATTGTTTCCAAAAAGTTTGATTTTGCTTTCATCTGACCACATGGTTGGTGTGCAAAACTGATAGAGACATACCCCAAGCGACTTGCAGCTGTAATCGCAGCAAAAGGTTGCGCAACAAAGTATTAATGCAAGGGGGCCGAATAATTTTGCACGCCCCACTTTTCAGTTTTATTATTACAAAAAAGTTTAAATGATCCAATAAATTTCGTTCCACTTCAAAATTGTGACCCACTTGTTGTTGATTCCTCACCAAAAATTTAAAATGTTATATCTTTTTGTTTGAAGCCTGAAATGTGGCAAAAGGTTGAAAAGTTCCAGGGGGCCGAATACTTTGGCAAGGCACTGAATGTACTGTAGATACCAGAAATATCATCAGACTCTGTAGGCATGCACTTACCTACAGTGTCCTTAGGGGATATTTTGCATATCATAAAAAGCCATTTGCCTACAGATTGCCGGCACATATCGCAATACCTGAGATATCATCAGACTCTGCAAACATGCATCTACAGTGTCTGACCGTTTCTCCTACTGGTAACTGATGACAGTTGCCCTTTAAGCCCACTCCCTTGGATGATGAGCAACCCCACATATAAATGGTCTCAGGATGCTTTATTGTTGGAATGATACAAGACTCATGGTAGCACTCACTTTTTCTTCTCTAGATAATCATTTTTCCAGATGTCTCAAACAGTCTGAAGGGGACTCCAGAGAAAGCTTTACCCCAGTCCTCTGCATACCAATACCTGTACTTCCTGCAGAATGCCAGTGTGTCCTTAAAGGGGTTATCTAGTATCTACAACAGCCCCCCAATGTGCTGGGCCCCTCTGTGGGAATATACTTACCCCGCTCCCTGCGGTGCTCCAGGTCCCAGCACCGCCGCTGCTGCTTCTCCCTGTATACGGATGAAAACATCCAGTGTCGAGGGGGGAGCAGCCAATGGCAGGCGGGGAAGAGCCTCCCTAGCATCATAGGTGACTCTAGGGAGGCTCGTCCCTGCCTGCCATTGGCTGCTACCCCCTGACACCGGATGTTTTCATCCGTGTACAGGGAGAAGGAGCAGCAGTGGTGCGGGGACCAAAAGCAGAGCAGAGTAAATACGGTATATTCCACAGAGGGGCTTCTCCGCCCTATGCACACAGATGCACTCACACCAGCCTGCTGTCATTCCTCAATAAACTCTGTACTGGTGGTAATCTAATCCCGTAACCAAATCCTATTTAGGAGATGGTCTCGGCACTTGCTGGACTTTCTTGGGTGCCATGAAGTCTTTTTCAAAGCTTCAATTGAATCTCTCTCCTTGAAGCTCTTGATGTTCTGATAAATGGTTAATTTAGATGCAATCTTACAAGCAGCAATGAATTTGCCTGTGAAGCCTTTTGATGTAAGGCACTGATGACTGTACATAGTTACCAGAAGATAATGATTTTAAGTACCACCACCCCCTTTTAAAGCAACCAGTCTGCTCTTCTAACTCAATCAGCATGACAGTGACATCAGCTGCCTTGTGCAAGTTAACACTTTCTCCTCAGCAAATGAGAAGATAATTAAAATGTTAGCAGGTCATTTTGTGGCAGGACGGAAATGCAGTGGAAATGGGGTTTCTGTGGAAATGGTTATTCCCATCTGGGACACTGATAGAATATAGCTAGAATATGTCACCCATGTTAGACAGATGTGGGTACCAAGCATGTATCTCCAGAACAGGCCCATTGAACTGAAGAAAGGCTCATTGTGCATGAGTGGTGTGCTCTCCATTTACTGCTATGAGACTTGCCAAAATAGCCGAGTGCGCTCCACTACTTCTGGAAGTCCCCTGGTGGTGAATGGGAAGTGCACTTTGCAAGCATGGCCACTGCTCCATCTGCCGCTATGAGACTTCTGTAAATAGCCGAGCCAATGCTTGGCTATTTTACAAACTTGCATAATGGTGAATGGAGGGTGTTTTGCGCATGCGCGGCTGTTCTCTGTGTTCATTTTGAGAGCACCGTTCTGGCGATAGGAGTGGGTCCCAGAGGTGAAACCTGCACTTATGTGACATTGGTGACATATCCTAGCAATATGCCATCAGTGTCTTAGATGGTAATGCCTCTTTAAGTTAATTTTCATGGCAAGGAACGACTTTGCAAATAATTGCGATTCATCTGGTCATTCTTTATAATTATCTAGAGTAAATGCAAATTGTCACCATAAAAACTGAAGCAGCAAACTTTATGAAAACAGAATGTGTGTCATGCTTTTGTACACTTCTATAGAGCAAAATACATTGCAAGTCTAGGCTACCTAAGTCAGTCCATTAAAAATTAGGGAGCTGTCCCTTTAGATGCAAAATTTCAATGATAGACCACCTGCAGTCCAGAAAAATTGGGACTGAGCCTCTATCAATCCAAATGGATAGCAGCAGGCAAGACCCAATTAATCCTTGCAAGTCAAGTCTCTGGTATGTAATAAGCCGTGACATTGTGCTTAGGCTTTTCTCGTGTAAGATGGTGACAGAGCAGGAATGGGATTCCAGGGTTTCTTTTGTGCTGTAAACATTGGGTAAGAAGTGTTGGGACACTGCCAACGATGTTCAAGAGAGCACAAAAAAGTGGCCAGAAGGATATAAATAGAAGAATAACATTTTTCATGTGGCACAAACAGGATGGCGGCCCTTCCTACTCCGAGCATGAGCAGGAGCATTTTATTAGCTTCACTATTGCTATGGTTTTAATTATGCTATTTAGTGGTGCATAATAATTTAATTTTAAATACATTAAAAATAACATGTCTACTCTCATCATTTATGTTTTCTTAGGTACATATCTTCCATATTTTGCCTGGCATATATAAATTTATAAGCATTATAAAGACATAGTATGAAACAAATGGTTTAAAGATGATCTATAAGGGTGGTGTGGCTTGGCAACCGAGGCTGATGGCCATATGATTCTTGAGTTCCAGCACCCAGCAATTTTCCAACTCTCTCAACCCTCAGAATCTGCCTCAGTTGCAGCAAACTTTCCTCTCCTACCCTAGTGATGGCTCGGGGGAAAAGGATCCGGCAACAGCAAGGCAAGTTAGACTTCTATTTTGACAAAGAAAAAGGCAGTGAAAATGCCTGCCCTTCTTCCCTAGTGTCCCTACCCGACTCCCGCGGCACTGCGCCATTTCCAGCCTCATCTTCACCTACGGTGGACCGGGACCAACCAGTGGACACAGAAGCCCACCATCTCAGGTTATCCTAGACAAAGAAGCCCACTGCCCTCTGAGACAAGATTCACTGAAACAAACATCGCCGGATGGCGCCATCACAGGCCGCTCTCCCACGTGGCAGTCTCCATCTTCCCCATCCCCCACAAACAGTCCAGCAAAGAGGAGGCTGCGGCTACAAGACCTACACCTCTCTCCTCCGGCGGTGAATTAAATGCTCTCGGTCCCGTACACCCTACACTCCATCCCGAATTTAGACCAATTTAACACCTATGACCAACCGGCCTCAGGGACCCTACTTAAAGATATGTTACTCGAGGTCAGCAAATCTTTACAATCTGACATTCACTCCTTGATTTCTCCCCTCCATGATTCTATCCAGGGGCTCATTCCCAGGGTCTCACATGTAGAGAGCAAAATGGGAGACTTCATATCTTCCCACAATAACCTAGTAGATGCCAATAACAAGTTCTCTGATGAAGTGGAGAAACTACAGGCCAAAATAAATGACCTTGAAGATAGGTCCCGCAGGAATAATATTAAGTTCAGGGGAACCCCAGAGGACACGGAGCTGAAACGTTATCTGTGCTCTCTTTTCCAAACTATCCTACCTTCTCTTACAGCCCAAGATGTGGAAATTGATAGGGACCATAGGGTGCCAAAACCCAGCCATCTTTCTGCCACAGCCTCAAGAGATGTTTTAGCACAACTCCATTATTACCATGTAAAAGACATACTACTGGTAGAAACTAGAAAGAGAGAGACTCTACCATCACCATTGACTCTACTCTATGATCAACTGCATCTCCTGCTCAGGGAGGTACGGGGGGGGGGACCTCTGGGTTCCCGAGCTAGTGGGACCTCTGACTTGGGACCCTCCACCTTGGGCCACGGATAGAGCTCATTCTAAAGCTTCCTTCCTGTTTGTATGGTTATTAAATTAGCCTTGATTAATGTCAGGGGCCTGAATTGCACATCAAAGAGATCTAGAGGCCTTGGACCAGGAGGCCCACATCATGGCAAAAGATAGTCATAGACTGAGACACCCTAAATTTCCTACAGTAATACAATCCAATTTTCGCAAAAAACAAAGGAGTGCTCCTGGCCATACGGGACACCCTAGCCTTTCCCATTTGTACAGTAATCGATGATGCAGGCCGTTAAGTTATTCTAGTCTGTGCTATCAACAATGTATGCTACACTATTGTGGCAATTTATGCCCCTAACTCCCACCAACTTCGGTTTCTGAGAAACCTTACCCACAAAGTAGACAAAGTCAAACGCGGATACTTACTAATTTGGGGAGAATTCAACTTGGTTCCTGAACCAGATATTGATTCCACATCCTGCCATACATAACTGGGTCCCTCTTTGGTGCACTGGGCACACACCGAAGACTTATATGATGTTTGGCATATTCAACATCTACAGGAAAGAGATTACACCTTCTTTTCCACAGCACATCGCTTTTATTCCAGCATTGACATTTTTCTGATTGATATTACCCTACTCCCCTTAGTTTCAGATTCTTCTATCAAGCTGATTAAGTGGTCTGACCACGCAGCAATTACCCTTTCCATTCAGGAAGCACATATTATCCCTTACGGGGGTCTCTGGCGAGACAACACATAATTAATATCCCACCCTTTCTATAAAAAGAACTAGAAGAGGCACAGAAGGAGTTTCCATAGGCTGCTTATCCTGCCCAATGTTGCTCTGGAACGCCCATAAGGCATTCATAAGAGGAATATTCCTAGAGCAAAGAAAGAAAGATAAAAAAAAAAATCTGATCTTTGGCAAGCCATCAGAGTTCTTAAACCAAGAATAAGGCAACTCCCCTCTACACAGACCAACTAAGGCCCCTTTCACTCAAGCGTCACAGATTAGGTCCAGATGCGTTCAGAGTGTGTTCAGGGAAACTCACACCATTTTGCAAGGAAGTTCAGTCAGTTTTGTCTGTGATTGCGTTAAGTTTTTTCCACGCGGGTGCAATGCGTTTTGATGCGTTTTCACGTGCGTGATAAAAAAATGAATGTTTACAAACATCTCTTGGCAACCATCAGTGTTGTCTTGCGAGTAATATTTAGTTTTAATCTTTTTGAGGTTTCTTTCATATCTATAGAGTAGGCACTCTCTAAGCTGAATCCTAAGATCTCTTAGGCCCCTTTCACACGAGCAAGTTTTCCTTTTGGGTGCAATGCATGACGTGAATGCATAGCACCCACACTGAATCCTGACCTATTCATTTCAATGGCTCTGTGTACATGATCGTTTTTTTTCACGCATCACTTCTGCGTTGCGTGAAAATTGCAGCATGTTCTATATTTTTTTCAAGCAGCCCCATTCACTTCTATGGGGCCAGGGCTGCATGAAAAACGCAGAATATAGAACATTCTGCGATTTTCACTCAACGCAGAAGTGATGCATGAAAAATTAGATCTCATAATTAGATCTCATATTTTATCTCCACCTCGATAACCCAGTGGAGACTCTTCCATTCAAAATCTGCCAAGTCCCATGTCTCTATGCATTCCTGTGCTCCCCTTGAGACCGTACAGTTCTACATTCCTGAAATAGATCTACAACTCTGGGTCTGTAATGGCCTCACCACTGTATCTTCTCTTTTCGATAACTCCCAACTTTACCAATTTTCAGCCCTCCATTAGAAATTTCACATTCCACACAGGGAGTTCTATAAATACCTTAGATTAAGACATTTACTCCAATATGCTGACCCCTTTACAGTACTTGCCTGTAAAGAGATTTTCGAGCTCTGGGACTCGAGAATACCTACCCCTAGAGGCCTACAACCTTTATACTCACTCTTAGACTCCAAAAATACTTTTCTCAAATCAAGTCCATATATAGCATAGGAAAGAGAATTGGACGAAGTTTTCTCTATCAAAAGGTGGGCCGCCTCCTTAAAATTGAGGGCCAAAACATTTACTTGTGTCACTCACTATGAGGCTTTCATGAAAACATCTCTTAGATGGTATCTTACTTCCGAAAAACTAAGCTACATATACCCGGGTTCTTCAAACCTCTGCTGGAGGGGCTGTGGTTGCAGAGGGTCATTACTCCATATACTTTGGACCTGCCCTCTCCTACAAGAAGTCTGGCAAGCTAGTTTCCAGCTCATATCCACAGTCTCTTAATTACAAACTACACCTTCTCCGGCATTAGCTTTACTTTTTTTTTTATACTACAGACTTCCCAACACATACAGACCTTATGGCAAATATTCTACTCTCCACAAAACTAGCCATTAGGAGATATCAGAAATCCCCTATAATTGCCACCATTCAAGAAGTAGTGGAAAAGGTAAACATTACCTGTGCTCATGAAAAAATGATAGCTCTTATGAACCCTAGGTTCACTCTAGGTTCACCTCTTCGTGGCAAATTTGGCTATCCTCCCCACATGCAGTCATATCTGACTCTTAGAGTGCTAAGTTATGTTATACCATGTTATTGTTGTGGTTTTCACTTATTTATATAACTATCTTCCTTAAAGGGGTTGGCCACTCTCCATGTACTTGCTACTAATGTGTGGGAGGCAGGGAAAAAGTACATTTCCTAATATGTCATTAAGCAGATCTGCCTGTTTTTTCTATAATCTGAAGCCACGCCCCCTGAGCCCTGCAGCCGAATCCGTCCATGGCTGCCCGCCCCATGGAGGAGCTTCACAACAAGCTCGTCCATGCCAGATCATCTGTGCAGTCTGTCTGCGCTTGCGCTCTTCTCCCTCACCTGTAAGAGAAGAGCCTGTACTGTCTGCCCCTGTCAGTGGTAGGCATGGAGTGTGAAAGAAGTCAGCAGCTAGTAGACAAGGAGGACCAGTGCTTCCCTGAAGTTCCCTGCAAGAAAACCCTCCTGAACCCCTGTATACAGTAGGCATTTGATTTGTATACATAAAGAAATAGGGAACTTTGACATTGACATAAAATAAGTATATACTTGCCCACTGTCCCGACCCGAAAGTTGGTGGGCTAACGGAAATCTGTGTATGTATGTATATATATATATATATATATATATATATATATATATATTTATATATAATTATATTTTTACAGTATATACATATTTATATATTTTTGGTGAAGAATCACAAGTGGGTCACAATTGTGAAGTGGAACGAAATTTATTGGATCATTTAAACTTTTTTGAAATAATAAAAGTGGGGCGTGCAAAATTATTCGGCCCCCTTGCATTAATACTTTGTTGCGCCACCTTTTGCTGCGATTACAGCTGCAAGTCGCTTGGGGTATGTCTCTATCAGTTTTTCACATCTAGAGACTGAAATTCTTGCCCATTCTTCCTTGCAAAACAGCTCAAGCTCTTTGAGGTTGAATGGAGAGCATTTGTGAACAGCAGTTTTCAGCTCTTTCCACATATTCTGAATTGGATTCAGGTCTGGACTTTGACTTGGCCATTCTAAGACCTGGATACGTTTATTTTTGAACCATTCCATTGTAGATTTTGCTTTATGTTTGGGATCATTGTCTTGTTGGAAGATACATCTCCGTCCTAGTCTCAGGTCTCTCCAACAGGTTTTCATCCAGAATGGTCCTGTATTTGGCTCCATCCATCTTCCCATCAATTTTAACCATCTTCCCTCTCCCTGCTGATGAAAAGCAGGCCCAAACCATTATGCTTCCATGTTTGACAGTGGGGATGGTGTGTTCAGGGTGATGAGCTGTGTTGCTTTTATGCCAAACATATCGTTTTGCATTGTTTCCAAAAAGTTGGATTTTGGTTTAATCTGACCGGAGCACCTTCTTCCACATGTTTGGTGTGTCTCCTAGGTGGGTTGTGGCAAACTGTAAACAAAACTTTTTATGGATATCTTTGAGAAATGGCTTGCTTCTTGCCATTCTTTCATAAAGGCCAGATTTGAGAAGAGTTTGACTGATTGTTGTCCTATGGACAGACTCCCCAACCTCAGCTGTAGATCTCTGCAGTTCATCCAGAGTGATCACGGGCCTCTTGGCTGCATCTCTGATCAGTCTTCTCCTTGTTTGAGATGAAAGTTTAGAGGGACGGCCGGGTCTTGGTAGATTTGCAGTGGTCTGATACTCCTTCTATTTCAATATGATCGCTTGCACAGTGCTCCTTGGGATGTTTAAAGCTTGGGAAATCTTTTGGTATCCAAATCCGGCTTTAAACTTCTCCACAACAGTATCATGGACCTGCCTGGTGTGTTCCTTGGCCTTCATGATGCTCTGGCGGCTAGGAAAGCTGTATTTCGAGCTGACATTATACATATGCAATAACCACATTGAACATAGTATATTAACTAGGTGTCTTGGGTACAATACATTCTTCCACAAATCCCTGAGCAAGTTTAATCAGATTGTAACTTTGCAGTTTCTAATCATAAACCACAACAAAAGGGTATTGAAAACATGAACTTACATTGGTGGAAGGGGGTGGGGGGGTTGGGAAAGAAAATAAAAAAAGGGGGGGGAGTGAGACTATGGGTTCATGGTCCAATATACCATAAGTGTAGTTAGGAGCTCCTTATAGATGTTTGTCTAATAGTAAAGGGTTGAACTTAAGGGAGTTGGAAGGAGTTAAGCTGAAGCTACTGTTGTGTTCGTCTGTTTTTTATTTTCCCTCCATTTTACGAATGGGGACCAAATTTTGGTGTATTTCAAATGGGATCTGAGTTCCCAATGTGAGAGCTCCTCCAATCTGGAGATATTTTCTATTTTGTTTGACCATGATGAAATGGTGGGGGCTGGATGAGGATTTCCAGTTTGAGGCAATTAGTAATCTAGCTGCAGCTATTAATATTCTAGCTAGCGTTTTAGTTAGATTGGAGAGTCTGTCAGACATTAGGGCTAGTAGTGCTATCAAAAACTTTTGCCCAGAAGGACGATATTACTGGGCAGGTCCACCATATGTGCATGAAAGTGCCCGCTTCTTTTTGACATCTCCAGCATAAGTCCGATGTAGTACCATACATTTTTTTAAATCTGGAAGCGTTAAGTACCATCTGGAAAGCACTTTATAGGCATTTTCTTGTACAGTAACACATCTGGAAGTGAACCTGGGTGTCATAAGTATTGTTTGAATATCTTTGTCAGTAAATTTCACATCCAGATCCCTCTCCCACTCTCTTATATAGTATATATATACAAAAAGGGCGCAATTGGGATATGGCTTACTCAGCCTATAATAGGTGTCTTTTTTAAAGGAAAAAAACATGAGGCATAATAGAATATGGGCTCCTAGGAGGCGTGGGGAACTGCCACAACACAAACAATGGGGGAGTCCCACTCAATATAGGAGTCTTTTTTTTCACTCCACATTTTCTGTAGTGGCTAGCCAGCCTACTTACTGGTATGGGTCTTCCTCAGATGGAACATCTCTTAGGAGCGGGCTTCCAGATTCCCACTCGTCAAAAGACACTTCAGGAACTCCTAGAATCAAGCGAACAGAAGCAGCGGGCTCCAGCCCACCAGAGAGTTTTTCAAAGATGGAGGACATCTTCTCCATTAATTGTAATCCAGGGGTCTCTTGACGTGGTTGCACGGTTAAACGAGCCAGACGCTGCATGCAGGCGGCTTCATCCGCTTTTGGTAGGTCAGGTGTGGCTGATGGTGGCAGGCATCTCACTTTCTTCTTGGGACGCACTTCCGGGTCTTTTGTGGCGATGGCAGGTTGCCAGATAATGTTGGTACCAGCAAATCCAGTTACAGACTGGTAGTACTTAGCATCAGGTGGTTTAGGTGCTGCAGGGAGGTTTCAGGCATGTCTCTGTGTTTCAAGGCTCGGCGATTAACAAAATAATCATGGCCTGTGTCCATGTCCCTAATAAAACCAAATCCTCTCTCCTTGCAAAAGTACTTCACAACTCCCTTCTTCCTGACCAGCTCTGGGAGAGATTCTAAAGGACATTCCATCATCTTTTTTGTAAGCAGCTCATTATATCTCTTACATTGATGAGTCTTTTGTAGTCTGGCAGTCTGGATTTCTTTCACCAGCTTCGGCCATAAAGGTTGAGTCGGCGGTAATGAAGGGCGCTCACTGTCTAGCGCTGCCGCCGCAGGTACTTCAGGCGGTTCCGGAAGTCTTCTCCTCGGTCTTGGCTATGGGGCCTGTCTCTCTGTTTCGGCTTGCTCAGCCACTTGGGTCACGGTCACAGACATCACAGGTCGCTGACCTGGTGGCCTGGGGGGACTTGGCAACGGATCTACCTTCCCCGTCCGATCCACCGACGATCTCGCACCTCTCTCAAACGGGCCTTCAAGGCGGCCACCTCTCTGGCCAACATCACTGCTTCGGGGGAGGAATCCTCTTCTCCCTCAAGGGCCTCAGGGTGCGGTAACTCCGCCATATAGGAATCA
The DNA here is from genome assembly GCA_900303285.1 of Rhinella marina. Lineage (NCBI taxonomy): Eukaryota > Metazoa > Chordata > Amphibia > Anura > Bufonidae > Rhinella > Rhinella marina. The sequence continues at coordinate 29,897 of ONZH01013556.1, forward strand.
CAGTCGGAGCAGCTCACAGGCACGTCTTGCTCTCTCAGCATCCAGGCACAGAACTCCTCCTCAGGTCCGCCCCCTAGGTTCACTTGCATTAGGGGGCGGTGCAGTCATTTCCCTCAACACAAGGGGCAGTATTTGCAATGGTCAACATAATGTAAAGTCTCTGATGGCGCAGTAAACAATATTTTCCCGCTCTTCAGATGGGCGGTGACTTGACTTTCCCGCTTCTGGGGTGATGATGGCGCAGCAAAAATTAACTGTGATGGCGTTTGGGCTCCATTTTGGATGCAATATACAGTCCATTCACTGACAGCAAACAGTGTTGTAATAAACGTTCAGGCGTCTATTTCAGTAACACAGTTCTTATACATTGAAGTGGGGGCTTATTCACATAGTATTCGCATATGGCATATGGTTTGAATCCTGTTCGCATATGGCATACAAGTTTGAATCCTGTTCGTGATGCCATTTTTCCTGCAGCGAGCCGGTACTGCAGGGGGGGGGAACACGTGAGCTTCAGGGATATGTCACAGTGTGGTGTTGCCGATGTTTTTTACTCACGGTTCTGCTGACTGCCCCTGGACCGGCGTGCAGTTGCGTGGAGGGTGGACACGACTTCCCTCGGGGCACACTCTGTACGCAGGACTCCACTGGATGGGGAGACGAAGTGCCCTTGGTGGTAATTTTGGCAGTGTCAGTCGGCTGGGTCCTGGTTTGTCGTGACGCCAGTGTCTTAAGGTAGACACACCCGTAATAGTAGTAATGAGGAGGAAGCAGCTTGTATGAGCAATAAACTTTTTACTCTTTGTCTTGCAAAGGGGTCTCATACAGGTTATAAATAATCCACTTGATATAGAATGAGAATGCTGCAGGAAAAATCCTCCGTAGGCTGGTTACTGGTTGATGTTAGTAGAGCGATAATATTGCTTTTATGACGGGAGTAATTCACGTATTATAATCCACTTGTGATGATAATCCACCTGATCTAGGCCTAGCTTAGGATAGTACAATATAGTTTCAATCTTTCATATGAGCAACACCACAGGGCAGGCATTAATACTTCTGAACCACTGTTTCATGGGTGCCTTAAATATGCAGAAAGCAGTCCACTCTTCCGGGAGGGCACAAAGTGGGCATAAATACAACTGTTTGCACTTACAGTCATTCAAGCGTGTGCTGCTGCCGGAAGCTAAATCTTCAACACACAGGTGCCATCTAAAGTCCATAAAGCATAAATTCAGCTATTACCTAAGCTGGTCTTCCTTCTATCCATTTACAGGGTTCCTAGTGGCTTGGTATGGTGAGTGCCAAAGGCAACCTGACTTGGCCAGGGTCAGATAAATTGGCAGCCTCAGGTTGGATAACAACTCCAGTTGCTCCCTCCTGCACTTGACTTAAGATGTTTCTCTCTGACTAGTCTACCCCATACTGGTCTCTGTCTGTCTGGTTTTAACCAGTTACATGGTTATATATATAAGGAAACACCACCACCTAGTGTTGGAATGGTGTAATGGTGTACTCAGCCTAGATAGGATTTCCTTGCAGCAAATAACGACAAGATAATAATTACAGTGACATGGCCATTATAAATACACAGTTATAGACAATTTTTTTTATATTTTTTATGTGGGACACTGCATAGAGAAGGTGGTGTTTCTATTTTGAGGAGGTTTTGACTCATAATTGAGATTAATTTGGTTGGTGGTTTAGATTGTGAAATGATCTTCTCAAACCAGGTGGGATTGGAGTCTGTTCTATGCTTAGAGATTGTTTCCCTAACAGATGTTCTGATGTATGCATATTGTATGGAATTAAGCTCTTTATGTTTAAGTAGGGATGCGAGTGTCTGTATGTCCAGTATCGCTCCATCCTCGTCTAGCAACTCCTCTAATGGGATTTGAGAGCTGCGAATCAGGGGTGGTATTATAAAATATCCATCTTTTGAGGAGAATAAGCTGTTTCCTAATGACAAAAGCGGAGAGGGGTATATTGAACACATTTCTCTGATTTCTGAGGACTTCCAAATATCAGGTGTAGCATATAATAAAGTATCTTTTTTTTGCTGTTTGGCAATTCTGTGGGGTTGGCTAGGATTAACCATCTTAGAGGGTAGCGAGAGAGGCTATTTTCCAGCATAACTCAATGCTTATGAGGGGGTTGTCTCATCCAATCTATCACCCTTGTGAGGTGGATTGCTTTATAATATCTCATCACGGAAGGGAGACCAATTCTGCCTCTGTTGAAAGGTGGCATTAGGATTTTGCTGGCCAGTCTCAGCTCACCCCAAACGTATTTCGAGCATATTTTCCTCACCGTATTGAAGAAGCTCTGGGGGAGCTTTATAGGTAAAGTTTGTAATAAATATGTAATTTTGGGTATTATCAGAGAGTTTAACATGTTTTTCCTCCCTAGCCAGGTGAGGAATGTAGGTGACCATGAACTAAGTGTTTCTGGAATTGATTTTAATAGAGGGATGTAATTTAACTCATATAGTTTGGTTAGATCAGGGGGTATGTTAATCCCTAGGAATTTCATGGATGAGGAGGTCCAGGAGAAGGGGGAGTTTCCTTGTAGTTCTTTATATTTTTTAAGGGGCAAAGTTATATTCATTGCTTGAGACTTAGCTAAGTTTATTTTGAAGTTGGATATATATCCAAAGAAGTGAAAGAGCTTGATAATAGTTGGAAATGCCTGGGTGGGGTTTGATATCATAAGAAGTAGGTCATCTGCATGTGCAGCTTGTTTAATTCCAATTTTCCACATGTTAGACCTCTTATTTCTGTGTGTTGGCATATAGACTGAAGGAGCGGTTCTACTGTTAATATAAATAGTATTGGGGATAGGGGGCATCCTTGCCTTGTACCGTTGTTTATCTTGACAGGGTTCAACAATATGTCATTTATTTTTATATTGGCACTAGGGGATTCATACATAGTGAAGATTGCCCTTATAAAGGAATCAGGAAAGCCAAATTTTGCTAAAGCGCATTTAACAAAGGGCCAAGCTACTCAATTCCACGCTTTTGGGTGGGTGTATTAAGATACAGAATAGGGGTTTTATTCTGGACGACAGAATTCTAGCGTAGATCTTGAGATCTAGGTTTAAGAGGGAGATGGGTCTGTAGCTGGAAAATTGTGTAGGGTCTTTTTGAGGTTTATGAATGAGCGTGATATGGGCATTCAAAGATTGATTCGGGAAGGGGACGCCTGACAATGCTGCATTGAACGATTGAAGCATGTGGGGGAGAAGGATGTCTATGAAGGTTGAGTAGTAAAGTAAAGGTAATCCATCCGGTCCCGGTGCTTTACCTTTGGCCATTTGTTTTATAGTATTTTGTATTTCTTGTATAGTAATAGGGGTCAACAGGCCGGAGGCTTGTTCAGGGATTAGGGATGGGAGATTTAGTTTATTTAGGAATTCTTGGGTGGCTCGTTGTTTTCCTTGTTTGGTATCTATTGTATCTAATATGTCTAAGGCTACTTTCACATTAGCGTTATGGAATTCCGGTATTGAGCTCCGTCATAGGGGCTCAATACCGGAATAAAACGCTTCCGTTTTGTCCCCATTCATTGTCAATGGGGACAAAACTGAACTGAAGACAACGGAATGCTCCTGAAAGCATTCCGTTCCGTCTTCAGACCGGAGAGCAAACCGCAACATGCTGCGGTTTGCTCTCCGTACTAGTTATCCGCACCTAAACGGATCCGGAATGACCCCCAATGCAAGTCAATGGGGATGGATCCGTTTGGTGTGGACACACTTGTAAACAGATCCGTCCTCCATTGACTTTCAATAGAGGTTATTCCGGATCCGTTTAAAAGATGCTAAAGATAATACAACCGGATCCGGAATTACGGATCCACAAGGTAGTATTATTCAGTACGGATCCGGCGGGTCCCTTCACCCGCCGGATCCATACTAAGGCTAGTGTGAAAGTAGCCCAAGTCATATAGGTCTGAATAGAAACTATGAAAAGCTTCTGCTATCTCATGATCGTTGCTGCTTAGCTTGTTATCTTTCCGGACTACTGCAGAGATTCTAGATTTGCATTTCCTTTGCTTTAACAAGGCTAACATGAATTTAGTCGGTTTACTACCATGGGCAAAAAAATTGTGTTTTAATGATAAGTATATTTTGGCGGACTGAGCATTTAGTATCTCCTTAAGTTGGTATCTGGCCATATTCAGCTCTGAGAGACGTTGTTTATTACGAGTACGTTTATGAGAATGTTCTAGTGCAGAGATTGACATATAGTTTTGATATCTGTTCCCGCCTGGTTTTATTTATGTAAGCAGCCGTGGAGATAAATTCACCTCTTATTACGCATTTGTGTGCTTCCCAGGTCATATAAGGAGACAGGTCTATTGACTTATTCTCTCAGAAATAATCTGATAATCTCTTTCCTATTTTGTCTCTCACTTTCGAATTGTCAACGCCACAAGAACTGCCTATGGCCAGAGTTAGGCAACCTGAGTGAGATTAGAACCGGAGAGTGGTCTGAGTGTACCATGGTGTCGATTGTAGCTTCCGTGCATAAATGGAGAGCTTTCGAGGAGAAGAATATATAGTCTAGCCTATGGTAGCTATTGTGTGGAGAGGAGTTATGTGAGTAGTCTTTAATGTTAGAGTTAAGACCACGCCACACATCTATGAGGTTACTCTTGTGTAGTAGTTTTTTCACATAGTTTAAAGTTTTCGAGGGTGTATTTGTCCTTCCGGTTGATGACTCTATGTGTGGGTTTAGTGATAGATTGAAATCTCCAGCCAGTATGACCAAGCCTTCCCTAAATTGCTCTAAATTTAACTAAATATCTTCAAACCATTTCCTGTGTGCTTCATTAGGTGCATATATATTAGCCAAAGTGAATAATTGTGGGTTTATTGTCCCTTTGACGAAAAGGAAACAAACATCTTTGTCTTTTTTTTTACCTCTATCAGGGAGAAATCCGTGTGTTTGTGGATTCCTATACTCACACCCAATCTGTTGGAGTGTGTTGATGAGCTATGGAACCATATATTGTAACTAGATTTAGAGAGATCTGGTATCTTGTTGTGTTTGAAGTGTGTTTCCTGAGCAAAAATAATCTGAACTTTCTCTTTATTAAAGTGTATTAGAATCTGGCCTCTCTTAGTCGGTGACTTGAAGCCTCTGACATTATATGTTACTATACGTATTTCAGCCATAATAATCGAAAATGTGGAGGACAATATGCACATACAGTACCTATGGTGCTGAATTTGGAATCTCTGGTATCTGGTTGAACTTTGATACCCAGGTGGAGGATCTGTTGGTAAGGTGGGGTAGGATAGAGGGGAGAGGGAAGTCTATAAAACAGAACAGACATATGTGAGCAAACAGAAATGTGAAACATCCTCCATTTGGTGAAAACCTTCAGGATAAGGTTTACTCTTTGGAGAGTATGAATCTCGGATTTCCTTGTTTCCTCTTCATTCTTTGGGGCTTGCTGTGGGTAACTGTCTCCCAAGGTTTCGGTGGTGTGACTTCTGAGGGAATGCAGATGTCACTCGTGGCAGACCAGTCTGGGATATCAATGTCTTCTATTTCTAGAGCTGCGAAGACCTCTGGGATGTCCCTGTGTGATCTGATAATGTATTTCTTTTCTTTGTAAGTGATAAGCATTCCAAAGGGAAATAGCCTCTGAAAGCGATTCGTTTGTGTCTCAGGTAGTAAGACAGTGGTTTGAGTATGCACCTTTTGTTAAGCGTGGCAGGTGCAAAGTCTTGAAACAGTAGAATTGGTGAACCTGCATATTCAATTTTTTCGCTTTCTCTAGCTTTTTTCATCACCAGTTCTTTTTGAGTGAAGTTCAGGAGTTTGCATATTATATCTCTAGGAGGATCATTGAGTTTGGGTTTTGGGCGTAAGGCTCTCAATGATTATAGGTTCTTGGTATTCTTCTCCTAGTAGAGATTTACAGATTTCTAGAACCGCCTTCGGCACCACGTCTGGTCCTACTGATTCCGGGACCCCTCTTAGCCTTATATTGTTTCTCCTCCCTCTATTATCTTGGTCCTCTATGTAGTCGTAGAGATGGTTGATATGTTGTTGATATGCAGCTAGTGACTCTGAGTTTTTCTGAGTATAATTGGAGAGGGCGGATTGAGTGGTCTCTAGAGTCTCGACTCTCTGTCTTATCTGACGCATTTCTTTTTTTATTTCTGAAAGTTCTTCCAAAACAGGATTTAGTGCTTTAGAAAGTGCCTGAGAGATAAACGACCTACTGTAGATATTGGGAGATTTGAGGTTGAGTCCATGTTATCTTCATCTTCACTCTCTCTCTCCTCTTGTGCAGTTAAGTGGCAAGTGATTGTACTCCTGGGAGTGGAGTATAGGGCTCCCGCATGTGACTGTGCTTTTTTTATCACAAAACTGTTGAGGTCAGATTGTGAGTAGGAAGAATGTTTTTTGTTGTTTTTTGCTGGTTCTATGCTTGAACACTTATATTTCCCGTACTTCACCATATGTGCTAGAGATCTTGCACCTTGGTTATGCTTGCATCACCCTTACATGTAAAGCCAATCATCTCACATATTGTGTTGAAACTTGTTGCTAGGTAGCAGTGGGCAATTTCACATTTCTGTGTGCACCTGGGCTAAAATTAGAGATATGGAGTGGTGTGGTGTGATAGAGAAATTTTCACCTTCTTAATGGGTATATCGGGCAGACGGGCTTGTGGGAAGATGCTGTAATCTGCTTAAGTAGTTCTGGAGGGATTGGCTATGCGGAAGAGGTGGTTGTAGGAAAACAGGCTGAAGTGGATGGACAGATGTCTTTTTTCGGCCTTACAAACTATGTTACTATGTTACTATGTTGTCCAGCTAGCCAGAAAATCTTTGCTTTGGAAATTTAGAGATTTATAGCTAGAAGCGAAGAGACTGATAGAAAAGTAGGACAGGAAGTAATAATATATAAAATGGGAACACTATACTCCTATGAGGGTTACTATTTGTATCCCTGATATAGGGGTTAAGCTTGTGAGCGTGGTCCAGTGGAGACCCCTAGATCCACACTGAGGAGGTCAGTTCAGTTGTTATGGGGGATGATTAAAGGAGTTATGAGCATTGTATTTCACCCACACAGATTTTAATGGATGCTTGGGAGCACTGGAGGGCCGTTCGGGGCCTCAAGATGGCAGACAGGCCTTAAATGTAAAGCGCTATTAAGCAGGTGGGTAAGTTTAAATACAGTATATGATGGTTATCTGACCTTTATGAGGAGCTGTCGTCGTTATTTCTGCCAACCTGGCTTTTTTGCAGCAAAGGATCTACGAACTCTAATGCCGGTGATGCCCTGCTCGGGCATCTCTGGATTCAGTAATTTAGGCCGCGGCTTCAGATCACAATCCACGGATCACGGCCACAATCGGTTCTCTCCTGCGCTCAGCTGCGGAGGTCCAACTCAGGGTCCGGATCACAAAAACAGGCCCCCTGCACGTCTTCGGACAACCAGACAGCCATGTTCCGTGCTCACAGATGAGGCGGTAAGGGTAGGATCCCAGCGCTGGCCGGACGGAGCTGTTAAGCGCTGCCTACTTTCAGAGCGCTGGCCTTGTGGTGCTGGAGTGAGTTTTCTGAACTGAAAGTAAATGGGCCGAATAATTTTGCACACCCCACTTTTCAGTTTTATTATTACAAAAAAAGTTTAAATGATCCAATAAATTTCGTTCCACTTCACAATTGTGACCCACTTGTTGTTGATTCTTCACAAAAAATTTAAAATGTTATATCTTTTTGTTTGAAGCCTGAAATGTGGCAAAAGGTTAAAAAGTTCCAGGGGGCCGAATACTTTCACAAGGTACTGTATATATATGTGTGTGCATAGGCAACAATCTTTATATGTGTGTACAGTTATATATGTAAGGTGCCTTCTTTCTGGGCTGGAGGTGAAGGATAAGTGCCTCAGTATGTATTTACAGTAGCTCAGCCTGTCCCCCAGAGTTTCCCCTGTATAGTGATATGGAACTGCTAATGTGGCATTGATCTTAAAAATGTGTCTGTGTGTGTATATGTATATGAGAAGGCGCAGCGTCAGGTCATAGTGCGCGGGTCCACAATATACGGGCATCGGCCGTGTACACTTCGTATCACGGATGCAGACCCATTGACTTGAATGGGTCTGCAGACCGCAAGATACAGAGTGGTGCAGAGCGGAGACACAGATCAGAAGCCCATGGAAGCACTACAAAGTACAAAGTTCCAAATGGATCTCAGTACGTGCCTCTGCACCGCAAAAAGATAGAACATGTTCTATCTTTTTGTGGTGTGGAACGTATCTTGCGAATTGAAGACCCATTATTGAAGTGAATGGGTAAATATCTGCAAACTGCCTGCACTCTACCTGTGCCTATGCATTGCAGACCACTATTTGTGGTGCAGATGCCATGGTTACAAAAGATCATGGCATCTTGGCATTATGGTCAATCAAAGACATTAGCCCTTGGTCTCTGCCCTTTAAAACAGCAGAAACCCCATGGCTATGGCAGCCAATGAGGCAGGCACCATTTACAGTGCCTTGCGAAAGTATTCGGCTCCCTGGAACTTTTCAACCTTTTGCCACATTTCAGGCTTCAAACAAAAAGATATAACATTTTAAATTTTTGGTGAAGAATCAACAACAAGTGGGTCACAATTGTGGCAATATATTTATTAATGATCTTGTAGAAGGCTTGCACAGTAAAATATCAATTTTTGCAGATGACACTAAACTGTGTAAAGTAATTAACACAGAAGAGGACAGTACACTGCTACAGATGGATCTGGATAGACTGGAGGCTTGGGCAGAGAAGTGGCAGATGAGGTTTAACACTGACAAATGTAAAGTTATGCATATGGGAAGGAATAATGCAAGTCACCAGTACATACTAAATGGTAAAATATTGGGTAACTCTGACATAGAAAAGGACCTAGGAATTTTAGTGAACAGAAATCTAAGCTGCAGAAACCAATGTCAGACAGCTGCTGCCAAGGCCAATAAGATAATGGGCTGCATCAAAAGAGGCATAGATGCCCGTGATGAGAACATAGTCCTGCCACTTTACAAATCACTAGTCAGACCACACATGGAGTACTGTGTACAGTTCTGGGCTCCTGTGAACAAGGCAGACATAGCAGAGCTGGAGAGGGTTCAGAGGAGGGCAACTAAAGTAATAACTGGAATGGGTGGACTACAGTACCCAGAAAGATTATCAAAATTAGGGTTATTCACTTTAGAAAAAAGACGACTGAGGGGAGATCTAATAACTATGTATAAATATATCAGAGGTCAGTACAGAGATCTCTCCCACGATCTATTTATCCCCAGGACTGTGACTGTGACGAGGGGCCATCCTCTGCGTCTGGAGGAAAGAAGGTTTGTACACAAACATAGAAGAGGATTCTTTACGGTAAGAGCAGTGAGACTATGGAACTCTCTGCCTGAGGAGGTGGTGATGGTAAGTTCACTAAAAGAGTTCAAGAGGGGCCTGGATGTATTTTTGGAGGGTAATAATATTACAGGTTATAGTTACTAGAGAGGGGTCGTTGATCCAGGGAGTTATTCTGATTGCCTGATTGGAGTCGGGAAGGAATTTTTTTCCCTAGTGGGGAAAACTGGCTTCTACCTCACAGGGTTTTTTTGCCTTCCTCTGGATCAACTTGTAGGAAAACAGGCCGAACTGGATGGACAGATGTCTTTTTTCGGCCTTATAAACTATGTTACTATGTTACAATTGTGAGGTGGAACGAAATTTATTGGATCATTTAAACTTTTTTTGTAATAATAAAACTGAAAAGTGGGGCGTGCAAAATTATTCGGCCCCCCCTGCATTAATACTTTGCTGCGCCACCTTTTGCTGAGATTACAGCTGCAAGTCGCTTGGGGGTATCTATCAGTTTTTCACATCTAGAGACTGAAATTCTTGCCCATTCTTCCTTGCAAAACAGCTCGAGCTCTTTGAGGTTGGATGGAGAGCGTTTGTGAACAGCAGTTTTCAGCTCTTTACACATATTCTCAATTGGATTCAGGTCTGGACTTTGACTTGGCCATTCTAAGACCTGGATACGTTTATTTTTGAACCATTCCATTGTAGATTTTTCTTTATGTTTGGGATCATTGTCTTGTTGGAAGATAAATCTCCGTCCTAGTCTCAGGTCTTTTGCAGACTCCAACAGGTTTTCATCCAGAATGGTCCTGTATTTGGCTCCATCCATCTTCCCATCAATTTTAACCATCTTCCCTGTCCCTGCTGATGAAAAGCAGGCCCAAACATGATGCTGCCACCACCATGTTTGACAGTGGGGATGGTGTGTTCAGGGTGATGAGCTCTGTTGCTTTTATGCACCTTCTTCCACATGTTTGGTGTGTCTCCTAGGTGGCTTGTGGCAAACTGTAAACTAGACTTTTTATGGATATCTTTGAGAAATGGCTTTCTTCTTGCCACTCTTCCATAAAGGCCAGATTTGTGAAGTGTTCGACTGATTGTTGTCCTATGGACAGAGTCTCCCACCTCAGCTGTAGATCTCTGCAGTTCATCCAGAGTGATCATGGGCCTCTTGGCTGCATCTGTGATCAGTCTTCTCCTTGTTTGAGATGAAAGTTTAGAGGGACAGCCGGGTCTTGGTAGATTTGCAGTGGTCTGATACTCCTTCCATTTCAATATGATCGCTTGCACGGTGCTCCTTGGGATGTTTAAAGCTTGGGAAATCTTTTGGTATCCAAATCCGACTTCAAACTTCTCCACAACAGTATCACGGACCTGCCTGGTGTGTTCCTTGGTCTTCATGATGCTCTCTGTGCTTTAAACAGAACCCTGAGACTATCACAGAGCAGGTGCATTTATACAGAGACTTGATTACACACAGGTGGATTCTATTTATCTTCATCAGTCATTTGATCATTGGATCATTCAGAGATCCTCAATGAACTTCTGGAGTGAGTTTTCTGAACTGAAAGTAAATGGGCCGAATAATTTTCCACGCCCAACTTTTCAGTTTTATTATTACAAAAAAAGTTTAAATGATCCAATAAATTTCGTTCCACTTAACAATTGTGACCCACTTGTTATTGATTCTTCACCAAAAATTTAAAGTGTTATATCTTTTTGTTTGAAGCCTGAAATGTGGCAAAAGGTTGAAAAGTTCCAGGGGGCCGAATACTTTCACAAGGCACTGTATATATATGTGTGTGCATAGGCAACAATCTTTATATGTGTGTACAGTTATATATGTAAGGTGCCTTCTTTCTGGGCTGGAGGTGAAAGATAAGTGCCTCAGTATGTATTTACAGTAGCTCAGCCTGTCCCACAGAGTTTCCCCTGTATAGGTGAGACTTTAGTGATATGGAACTGCTAATGTGGCATTGATCTTAAAAATGTGTCTGTGTGTGTGTATATGTATATGAGAAGGCGCAGCGTCAGGTCATAGTGCGCGCCGGCAGGGAACACAGTGGAGCGGGGAGCCTGATGGCAGCGGCAGCGCAGAACAGGTAAGTATGCTTTTTTAAAGTGGCTGGGCGGGGGCACAAGACGCTGATCTGAGGTCTGATGGGGGCACAATGTGTTGATCTGAGGTTTATTATCCCTGTACAGTGACATCACTGTGTATTATTCCTGGACTTTGACATCACTGTGTTTATTATCCCTGTACAGTGACATCGCTGTGTGTATTATCCCAGTGCAGGAAGAGGTAAGGGGTCTTTGTTTGTTTTCTATTTTTCAGGGTCGTGAATGCAGAGGACTACGTTGGATTCAGTGAACTACGTCGGACCAGATTTTTTTTTTTTTTTTAATAAAATGGTCAAACAGGGGTCTGGGGGGAGTGTTTATTTCAATAAAATGTTTTATACTTGTGTGTGTGTATTTTTTTTTACAATACTACAGTTTTAGTAATTACGGCTATCTACAGACGGCCCTGATTACTAATACTGGGCTTAGTGCTTGCCGGTATGGCAGGCCAGCACTAACCCCAACATCTATTACCTTGGCACCCACCACCACCAGGGGTGCCGGGAAGAGCCGGGTACCCGCAGGACCGGACCTTCTAAATTGAGGGTCTGCCTCTGGGGCGGCTGCAGGCTGGTACCATTAGGCTGGGAAGCGCCAATAACCATGTCCCTTCCCACCCTGGTAGTGCCAGGCTGCTGCTGCTGGTTGTGTCTGGCTGGCGAAGGAAAATAGGGGGGGACCCCACGCCATTTTTAAAAAAAATTATTTAATTATTTTTGTAAAAAAAATGGCGTGGGGGCCCCCCCTTTTTTCCTTCGCCAGCCAGATACAACCAGCAGCAGCCTGGCACTACCAGGGTGGGAAGGTACACGGTTAATCAGAATGCAGATAACCTCCAACTCCCCTAGAGCAGTGTGTATCCTCTCACATACAGCTAACCAGAGAGAAAAAAGCGCTGCATTACATTAGTTTAACTAGTCTATCTGCAATTGTAACCTGTGCTGCTTTCCCTATGATGCTTTTACTTTACTGACCCTCTCTACAGCATGATCCCTGTAATGTGAAGTCCAGGCGAGCAGGGCAATGGGAGGCAAGTAACATGGACTCCAGGAGCTTTGACATTATTACCGTCATACATGCAGTGGTAGGAATATGTGTGTAATATTTGGTATTATCAGTCATTAAATACCTGGATATTTACATGTTGTCAGGAGGGGAAGCATTATATTAAAGGGGTTGTCCAATAAAATATATATAGCACTGTAAATCTGATGGGCAGCAATATATAACTAAGATAAGCAAGTTTTAGGCAAAAAAAAAATCTATATTTCCTCATTTCCCAGGTTCTCTTCTGGCTCTTTGTTTACCTGCAGTAACAACAATCTCTGCCCCCCCCCTCCCGCAAAGGGAGTGAATACAAGTGCTGTCCTGAGTAACATGTCTTCTGAAATACTCAGCAGCATATTGTATGTGTAGGACTACATGTCCCAGCTGTACAATGACACTGCTGATGCACACAAGAACTTCCCCTTACCTTTCTTGAGCAATGCTCTGCAGATCTCCTCCAGTGTCAGCTTTGTGTCTATAGGATGAGGAGGGAAGATCCTGTGTGTCTTCATTGCCTTCATTGCTACTGTTTTAAAACCTTGAGCCCTGTGTGTGTTCTGGCTGAAGGGATTAATGTTTCATCTGAAAGAATCCAGGGAGAGAGCAGAGAGTGGGAGCTGCAGAGCAGGGGAGTGTGGCCAGCACAGTGAAATCTCGTGTACAGACTCTTATCTGCTTGTGCACGAATATGAAAACAGCAGGGAGGGAAGCTTATGTCACAGGCCAAGTGACCCTGAGTGAAATCTGAGAAACCAGCAAGTTTAGAAGCAGAAAGTGTATGGAAAAGCTATTGTATTTGATTAGTTAGAAACATACACATGACAAAAAAATAACTCGGACAACCCCTTTAAGCATAAAACTGAGCAAGGAATGAATGGGCAGGATGCAGAGGCATATATTAATTTGTAGTGGCTTTATTTGGGCTATTTTTTACTGCTTTAGAGCTATCTATCCATGCAAGCAGGGTAAAGCATGCTGCCAGACTGTGTAGTAAATGGTGTCCCCTATATAGTATTTATATAGCCAGTGCCCCTATAAAGTATATATTCTGCCGATGCCCCCTACATAGTATGTGTGTAGCCAGTGCTCCCTATACAGTATTTATACAGCTGGTGCCCCTATAAAGTATATCTTCAGCCAGGGACCCCTATATAGTATGTATGCAGCATGGTGCCCCCTATATAGTATGTGTGCAGCCAGTGCCCCCTATATAGTATTTATACAGGCAGTGCCCACTATATAGTATGTGTGCAGCCAGTGCCCCCTATAAAGTATATATTCAGCCAGGTGCCCCCTATATAGTATTTATACAGCCTGTTAATTAGGGTTAATATCAATTGCTGACTCCGCCTATTTCCTATCTCTGTCTATTTCTCTACCTTTCCTGCGTGCACTGGACTATGACAGCAACAAAAGACTTTATGTACTATATTTTCAACAATAATATATTTATTAAAACAAATACAAGTCTTACAGTCAATTTGTTACGACTACACACACACACACACACATATATATACAGTGGAGGAAATAAGTATTTGATCCCCCACTGACTTTAAAAGTTTTAATACTAAAAAATAAATGAAACGTCTCATAATTTTATGCCAGCTTTATTTTAACAGTGCCACATAGAATATCAAAAGAAAAACTGAGAAAATTACATGAAATGAGAAATAAAAAATAATTTGCATTTCTTTGAGGGAAGTATTTGATCCCCTAGTAAAACCATGGCTAATGTTAGCTCCCAGAGACCACTGACATCCCCTAATCACAGTGAAGTCGTTACCTGGATGAGGGACACCTGTCCCAAATTGTCACCTGTATAAAAGGCCACCTGCCAACAGTCTCAGTGATACTCCAACATCTCCACCATGGGTAATACTAAAGAGCTGTCTAAAGAGGTCAGGGACAAAATAGTTGACCTACACAAGGCTGGAATGGGCTACAAAGCCATAAGTAAGAAGCTGGATGAGAAGGTGACAACTGTTGGTGCAATTATTCGGAAGTGGAAGAAGTACAACATTACTGTCAATCGACCCAGGCCTGGAGCTCCATGCAAGATATCACCTCGTGGAGTCTCATTGATCATGAGAAAGGCTAAAAATCAGCCAAGAACTACACGGGAGGAGCTGAGTAATGATCTCAAGGCAGCGGGGACCACAGTCTCCAAAAAAAACATTGGTAATACACTGAAACGTAATGGTTTAAAATCCTGCAGTGCACGCAAGGTTCCACTGCTCAAGAAGGCTCACGTCCAGGCCCGCCTCAAGTTTGCCAATGAACATATTAATGACTCCGAGAGAGACTGGGAGAAGGTGCTGTGGTCAGATGAGACCAAAATTGAGCTCTTTGGCCTCAACTCAACTCAACGTGTTTGGAGGAAGAAAAATATAGAATATGACCCTATGAATACCATCCCCACCGTCAAGCATGGTGGTGGAAGTATTATGTTTTGGGGGTGTTTTTCTTCTAAGGGCACAGGCCAACTTCACCGCATTGACGGGAAGATGAACGGGGCCATGTATCGCAAAATTCTGGGTGACAACTTCCTTGCCTCCACCAGGGCACTGAAAATGGGTCATGGATGGGTCTTTCAGCACGACAATGACCCAAAACATACAGCCAAGGAAACAAAGGAGTGGCTACATAAGAAGCATATCAAGGTCATGGAATGGCCTAGCCAGTCTCCTGACCTCAATCCCATCGAAAATCTATGGAGAGAGCTGAAGCTTTGCGTTTCCAAATGCATGCCTAAAAACCTTAAGGATATGGAGATGATTTGCAGAGAGGAGTGGGCCAAAATTACTCCTGAAGTGTGTGCAAACCTTATAAAAAACTATAAGAAACGTCTGACTGCTGTGCTTGCCAACAAGAGTTTTGCCACCAAGTATTAAATGATGTTCAGCTAGGGGATCAAATACTTATTTCCCTCAAAGAAATGAAAATTATTTTTTATTTCTCATTTCATGTAATTTTCTCAGTTTTTCTTTTGATATTCTATGTGGCACTGTTAAAATAAAGCTGGCATAAAATTATGAGACGTTTCATTTATTTTTTAGTATTAAAACTTTAAAAGTCAGTGGGGGATCAAATACTTATTTCCTCTGCTAATTACCTCTCATTACCAGCCTGGTTACTACACAGAGCGAAAACCTATTTCCCAAGTCTATCTTGTTCTCACTCAGTTTCCTCTGCTCTACCCCTTTAACGCTGACCTACAGCACTGCAGAAGAATGGCTGGGTTGTTATGGAAACCTGCAGTAAAGCTGTGTGTATGTGCAGACTAAGCACTTGCGAGCTTCTATTGGCTGATAAGGTACATGTGACCGTGTGTATGGCAGTTGGGATTTGAAGAGAAAGACTTCCAGGCTAATATTGGCTAATGGATGTCATATTTTGGAAATATCTAAGGAACAGTACGTCCTAGAGAGCTGAGACCCTAGCTAAAACCTTCCCGGAGACCTGATTTACCTGTGTGCCAAATTTGGTTAAGATCGTTCCAGTCGTTTGGTCGCGCATAAAGAACAGACAGACAGACGGACGGACAGAAACTCATTTTTTATAATATAAGGATATCTCTTAATAATATAAAAATGAGTTTCTGTCTGTCTGTCTGTCTGTTCTCTATGCGCGACCAAACTACTGGACCGATTTTCACCAAATTCGGCACACAGGAACATCAGGTGTCCGGGAAGGTTTTAGACCAGGTCTCATCTCTCTAGGACATACCGTTCCTGAGATATTCCCAAAATATGATCTCCATTAGCCAACATTACAACTGGGAACTTTGGTTTTAAACTCCAACTGCCATTCTCTGCAAAGACACACACAGGGAGGGCAGGTTGCCATAACAACCAGGTAATTATCAGCAGCTGAGGATCTCATCCATTTCTATTCACTGACACTGTTAAAGGTATTCCGGTTACCATAAATATAACTTATGCTTTTTTTCTATTACTACAGTTCAGTAGTAATAAAAGATGTTTTCCTCCACTGCTGTCTATTGCGTGGGCTCCCACGCAACACCCATGCGAAGCGTCTTGCTAATCCACGCCCCGTCTCTGTCAGGCCACGCCCCCTCTCACTCCGCAGCCATTCTGCAACAACACACAGAAACATTAAATGAAATAGATTAAATGCACCTATGCGAAGCGCTTTGCTAGGCCACGCCCCGACTCTGTAAGGCCACGCCCCCTCCCACTCCGCAGCCAACAGGGATTGAAAAAATAAAGGTAAAAATCAACTTCTGTCAGCTGCAGGGATGGGTGGGAGGTTGACTTTCTTTCTGCAACGACACACAGAAACATTAAATGAAATAGATTAAATACATCCATGTGAAGCGTCTTGCTAATCCACGCCCCCGACTCTGTCAGGTTACGCCCCCTCCCACTCCGCAGCCAACGGGGATTGAAAAAATAAAGGTAAAAATAAACTTCTGTTTGCTGCAGGAGTGGGAGGGTGAATTTCTCTCTGCAACGACACACAAAAATTTTAGATAAAATAGACTAATTATAGACTACAACTATTCGAATCGTCTTGCTAAGTCACACCCCCAACTCTGTCAGACCACACCCCCTCCCACTCTGCAGCCATTCTGCAACGACACACAGAAACATTAAATGAAATAGATTAAATCACCTATGCGAAGCGCTTTGCTAAGCCACACCCCCAACTCTGTCAGGTCATGCCCCCTCCCACTCCGCAGCCAACAGGGATTGAAAGAATGAAGGGAAAAATAAACTTCTGTCAGCTGCAGGGGTGGGAGGGTGAATTTCTCTCTGCAATGACGCACAAAATTTTAGATGAAATAGACTAATTTCAGACTACAACCGTTCGAAGCATCTTGATAATCCACACCCCCAACTCTGCCAGGCCACGCCCCCTCCCACTCCGCAGGCAACGGGGATTGAAAAAAATCAGCTGCAGGGGTGGGAGGGTGAATTTCTCTCTGCAACGACACACAAAAATCGTAATTGAAATTGACTAATTTTAGACTACGACCATTCAGTACTAATAAAAGATGTTTTTTTCCACTGCTACCCATTGCGGGTCCCCATAAATTACCATGTCATCGACCTGTAATTCATGCCACTCTGACCCCCGCCCCAGATCTCGCGAAACCACGCTCCGACTCTGTCAGGCCATGACCCCTCCCACTCCGCAGCCAATGGAGATTGAACAATTGAAGGTAAAAATCAACATCTGTCAGCTGCAGGGATGGGAGGGAGGATGACTTTCTCTCTGCAACGACACACAGAAACATTAAATGAAATAGATTAAATATACCCGCGCAAAGCAATGTTTTCTTCCACTGCTACCCATTGTGTTTCCTCAAATTACCATGGCATTAACCTATAATCCAGGCCACCCTGAAATGAAGGACTTAACCCCCCCCCGTGTCCCATTAAACCACACCCCCTCCCCCTCCGCAGCCAATAGGGATTGAAAAAATGAAGGTAAAAATCAATTTCTGTCAGCTGCATTGACTTTCTCTCTGCAACGACACACAGAAACATTAAATAAATAGATGAAATATACCCAGGCGAAGCCGGGTCTTTCTGCTAGTATATATATAAAAATTAGTTTCTGTCTGTCTGTTCTTTATGCGCGATGAAACGACTGGACAGATCTGCACCACATTTGGCACACATGTACATCAGGTGTTCGGGAAGGTTTTAGAGCGGGTCTTAGCTCTCTACGACTTACCGTTCCTGAGATATTCTCAAAAAATGACCTGCATTAGCCAATATTAGCCTGGAAGTCTTTCTCTTCATATCTCAACTGCCACACGGTCACATGTCCCTAATCAGCCAATAGAAGTTCACAGATCCTTCATCTACACATACACACAGCTTTACTGCAGGTTTCCATAACAACCCAGCCAGGGGTAGGGCAGAGGAAGCTGAGTGAAAGATTTGGAAAATAGGTTTTTGCTCTGTGTAGTAACCAGGCTGGTAATGAGAGGTAATTAGCAGCCAGCTGAGGAGCTCAGGTAAATAGCTCCCCGAAGCACAATTTAGTGCTTACCTCCCAAAGGCCTTGGCGCAGCCTGCTTCTTACACACGGTCGTATGCACACAGTTTTACTCCTGGTTTCCATAACAACCCAGCCATTTTTCTAAACTGCTGTACGTCAGCTTTAGGCTAGGGCTACAAAATGACATAATTATAGTCTATGATGTTGCACTGTGACATGCGACAAGCTGCTACTGCTATGCGACAGTCGCAGAAAAGAAAAATTCATCTTGGATGGATTTTTTGCGACTGTCGCATTGCAGTCGCACTGGAACACCATAGCCTATCATTATAAAAATTGATGCGCGACATTGGTGTGACAAAATATCGCGCGACACATGTTGTCGTGTAGCCCTATCCTTAAAGGGGCAGGGCGCTGTTAAGTGCCACTCTTAAAGGAGCAGCTACTGTGAAGGTCACTGTTAAGGGGGCAGGGGCCACTAATAAATGGATCACTAAGAAAGGGGCAGTACTACTAAAATATAAATTTATTGAGTTATATTGATATTTTTGGAATGAGTAGGGTATGGCTGGATTTTTGACCACAGGTGTAGACAGGAATCTCTGGTTGACCGAGGCAAAGGATGTTTTTTCTGTACATAATTTTGTTCAGAAGAAATATACTCCAACCTTTATAGGAGCATTTAATGAATTAACAAAACTATATAAGGAACATATATCTTCCTGGTGGGAGGTACAGGGTTTGGAATATTACATTAAACAGGGCATTGTACCAAGGGGATTGAGGATCACCTTGACCCCAGCCAGTCGGTGTAGAAACCCAGGCTTGATGCAAAAGTGGGAAAGGGAGACTACGAATAGCTCCCTCTGCTTTATGCAGATTCTATTGGAAGAGGAGAGGGCTTCCTTGGATCAGATTGACAAAAGGTTGCATGAGCAGATAGACATCACAAGGAAATTTAATCAAGAACTGAAGTTTAGTGCAAAAGAAAATCATTTGCAGAATACTATTGAGCGGTATCAGTATCATCTTAAAGAACGTAAGCACCGTCAGTTTACTAGGGACTTCCAAGATTTCAAGGAGAACAGAGCATACCTGTTTTTGAACAACTCCAACACCAAAAAAGATAGGGGTTCGGAGTTGTTATCAACAGAAACGGAGGCCTCTGATAACGAAAAAGAATACCCATTAAAGAATAGGGGAAGAGGTACAGGGGTATCAAAAAGGAGAGGGACAAGAGGCGGACGTTCTGGTTTTAATCAGAGCAGCCAGCAAGATTTTTTAGAACAAGGAACCCCTTACCCTCTACGCCAGGGCTGGCCAACCTGAGGCTCTCCAGCTGTTGTAAAACTACAACTCCCACCATGCCCTGCTGTAGGATGATAGCTGTAGGCAGACTGGGCATGCTGGGATTTGTAGTTTTGCAACAGCTGGAGAGCCGCAGGTTGGCCAGCCCTGCTCTACGCAATCGAAATCCACAGTATCCCCAAGCCCAGCAACAACAGATGGAGGGTCGCAGATAGTGAATCTATCTACACGTGAATTAACGGTAGCCGAAATGGGGATTCTAAACAGGGGTCTGTCGTTTGTACCGACCTCAACCTTTAATCTGTTTCGTTGGGTCAAGGATCTCCATCTGTTTGCCCGTAAATTGAGGTGGCATAAGCACTTCAAGCAACAGGAAAGAAAAGAATGCCGCGAGATGGGCATACCGATGGAGATCCTGGGCGATGTGAAACTGCTATATAACTTAGAAAATACACCAAGTACGGTGGATGGTAAATGTCCTTTTACTGACTTGAAAAATAAAAGCACTAAAATGCCACCCTTGGGTGATATCTCATGTATTGATGTCTTTTTAAAACACACCATTTCTGAACTCTCCAACCTTGATCCTTCCCCTTTTAGATTCAATTTTAAGAAAGAAGAAAGCAGGGCAATTAAGGACCTCGAAAGTGATAACACTATCACAATTAAACCTTCTGATAAAGGAGGAAATGTTGTGATAATGGATTCCAAGAACTATAGAGATATTTGTTTGAATATTCTGAATGATAAATCAGGTTATGAGGTCCTATCTGGGAATCCGACAGTGGTTTACCAAGGGGAACTCATGGATATTTTGAGAGAGGCACAGGGGGCTGGTTTGATTGACAAAAAGGAATTTGAATTCCTATGTCGATCTCTTCCTATCACGGCAACCTTTTACTGCCTACCCAAGATACACAAGGGGGTTGCCCCATTAAAAGGGCGCCCCATTGTGTCAGGGGTGGGCAGCCTGTCTCAAAATGTGGGGATCTATGTGGATCGTATCCTGAGGCCTTTTGTACAATGCCTACCCTCTTATATCCGGGATACAGGGGACCTTCTTACAAAACTGGAAGTCACTGAAATGGAACAGTCCTGGTATCTCGCCTCTATAGATGTTGAATCCTTGTACTCGTCTATGCCACATGAAGCGGGTCTCTACGCAGTGGCTCATTTTTTAAGGGCGAAGAGTCAACAGTTCCTCCCACATAACACAATGGTATTGAAATTACTCCAATCTGTCTTGTCCAAGAATTTCTTCCTATTTGACGGGCGTTTCTACCACCAGCTCAGGGGCACTGCGATGGGCAGTTGTTGTGCGCCATCATATGCAAATTTGCTCCTGGGCTGGTGGGAAGAGACGGTCGTCTTTGGAGATATACAACTGGAAGGAATTGAACATGTGATATTGTGGACCCGCTTCATAGACGACATTTTTGTCATATGGAGCGGGACCAGGCCAGAATTTGACGGATTTGTGGAAAGGTTGAACAAGAACTCTCTTAACCTGAGATTCACTTGGGTCATTGAAGTTGAGAGTTTACCCTTTCTAGACATTTTGATAAAGAGAGGTAAAGATGGGCACCTTGAGACAACCATTTATCACAAACCCACCTCAACTAATTCATTATTGAGGTGGGAAAGCGACCACCCTATCCCCCTAAAACGTGGCATCCCCACAGGTCAATACCTCAGACTGAGACGTAATTGTTTTGAGGAGGGTGAGTTCATTAAACAGGCCAGGGATCTCAGGAAAAGGTTCCACGAACGGGGATACCCGGATGGGATCCTTCGTTTGTCGTCCCAAAAGGCTTTGGGAAGGAGACATGTAGATTTACTACATCCAGTCAAACAGGATGCTTCGGGGACATTGAGCAAACCGATTAGAATGATTGGTACCTATGACGTAGCATCGAGGCTGGTGAGAGAAGTGATAGATCACCATTGGGATACCCTCCGGATGGAACCTGATCTAACTGAGGTATTGACGGCTAGACCAAGCATTACCTATAGAAGGGGTTGTAATTTAAGAGATCATATGGTACATAGTCACTTCGTACCTGAGAAACCGAAGACTTGGCTTGATAAATCTGTGGTAGGATGTTTCAGATGCGGCAGGTGCAGTTTTTGTAGGTATATTCAACCTGGCAAGATCTTTGCGGATAAAATTCCCAGTGTAACACATGCAATCCGAGATTTTATTAACTGTCGGTCAGTGGGGGTTATCTATTTGATTTTGTGCGCCTGTGATCGACGCTATGTTGGTAAAACTCGGAGGGAATTGCGCTGCCGCATTGGTGAGCATTTAGGTGACGTGAGACACAAAAGAGATACTCCTGTGGCACATCATGTAAATGAAACACATGGGGGGAATCCTGATTGCTTGCGATTTGTGGGTATTGAATGGGTGAGAAAACCACTTAGTGGGGGTAACTGGGACAGACATATTCTTCAAAGGGAATGTTGGTGGATCTTTCATCTAGACACGCCCAGCCCGAAGGGGTTAAATGAACAGCTGAACTTTGGATGTTTTGTCTAAAAAAAACCCACAAGTAATATGGATGTCACCTTTATCTGTGACCTTGTATGTACTCATCTTTGATTTGTGAGTATTCCCATCTCCCCCCCCCCCCTTTTTTTTGTTGGAGACGGTGTCCTCCTAGCTTTTCTCTGTCTACTCTGTGTGTTATGAACCAGCCATTATTAAATCTACTTTCTTGTGTCGGGGTGTAGTATTGTAGTTTAGCAATCACTATATGGCACTCCCTTTTGTTTATTCTTTTGGTGAATGACAGTGATCTGTGGCGTCAGAAGGTCTCTCCCGCTTATGTAACATGTTAAGCAGGGTTAATCTGAGGATTGATACGCCACAGCATTGTTTTGTACCCACCGCGCATGCGCGGATCCCCCAAACTATGGGCAATTGGGACTATGCGTTGGATCTTCAAAATTGAACCGCGCATGTCCGGAACTGGTCGTGACGTCACAGGAAGTGACGCGCTACCAAGGGCGCGGACGTTTGATTCCTCAAAAGGCGGCTGGCGTCAGGTGAGTACTGCAGACTACCAGTTTTCAGCAGGGGATGTCATGCAGACTTTAGCGTTCCTTCTTGCGGTATGGTGTGTGGCTAGACTGCAGAAAGGTCTGAAGCACTGACACCATGTTTTGTTGTTTGTTATTACATAGGGGCCATATGTTAACTATGTGATACAGCTAACCTCAGTCATCCCTTACTATAGTGTCTGTAAGGTGGCTCATTGGGTTTATTATGAGTGTGTGTTAATGCTACAACTGACACACTTGATATTGAATATATAGGACTCTATCCCATTTATATACTCTGCCCTGGTCCCCTGATGATTCATGGGAGAGTATGTTGTATATATGTTTGATGAAACGCGTTGGGACTACTGGGATCACGACACAATAGGGTCTCTGATTAGGGAAGAGCAGTTTTAGGTACGGGGACGGAGTGTGGCTACCATCTGATCACATCTTCGGGCTGAGCCAGTGTGAGTTGAGTCACCTAGGGTCAGCTTTAGCCCCGTATTCCTAACGCTTCCCATTGCTTTGTTTTGGTATGGTATTTGCAATCTTGATATAACCAATGATTAATTTTGCAGCTACATTAATCTGCCCCAGTATGACACACACTGTCACAAGTGGCTAGAGTCTGATAAGACTTACTTGTCCTTTTATGTAAAGTGTTTTTTGTTATTTATGTTGTCTTTTGAGGTGTTTTTGTGACATAGGAGACAATTCTCTGTTTTTCTCCTTTTTAAGGATTTATCAATAAAATTTATATTTTATTAGTACTGCCCCTTTCTTAGTGATATATTTGTGTTACTTGGCGGTTACGGAGGTTGAGAAGCACTGCTGCTGTAGAGGTCACTGTTAAGGGGGCAGGGGCCACTATTAAAGGGGCAGCTGCTTTGGAGGTCACTGTTAAGGCAGGAGGGTACTGTGAGGTTACTGTAAAGGGAACGGTGTACTGTGGCAGTCACTCTTAAAGGGATGAGTGTTGTGGAAGTCTCTGTTAAGGGAGTAGGGTGCTGTTAAACTCACTGTTAAAGGGGTGGGCTGCTGTGAAAGTCAAAGTTAAGGGGATGGGCTTCTGTGGAGGTCCCATTTTAAGGAGGCGGGGCACTGTGGGGGGTCAGTGTTAAGGGATGGGGGGCTGTGGAGTTCACTCTTAAGGAGGCATGGTACTGTAGAGGTCAATGTTATGGGGGATACTGTCGATATCTTTTAACGACACACACACATACATGAAATAGATGAAATATACCTGTGTGAAGCCGAGTCCTTCTGCTAGTATATATATATCTCTTATATATATAAAAATTAGTTTCTGTCTGTCTGTCTGTTCTCTATGCGCGACCAAACTACTGGACCAATTTTCACCAAATTCGGCACACAGGTACATCAGGTGTCCGGGAAGGTTTTAGACCAGGTCTCAGCAATCTAGGACGCACCGTTCCCGAGATATTCACAAAATATGACCTGCATTAGCCAATATTAGCCTGGGAGCATTTCTCTTCAAATCCCAACTGCCATTTTCTCCACACACACATAGGTTTCCATAACTACCCAGCCAGGTAATTAGCAGCCAGCTGAGGAGCTCATGTAAATAACAACCCAGCCATTTCTCTTCACTGCTTTAAAGGGGCAGAGCGCTGTGGATGACACTGTTAAAGGGGTATTCAGGTTACCATAAATATAACTTATGTTTTAGACTAATTTTATATAGTAATAAAAGATGTTTTCTTCCACTGCTACTCATTGCGTGTCCTCATAAATTACCATGGCATCGACCAGTAATTCAGGCCACCCTCAAAAGAAGGACTTAAAACCCCCACCCCAGGTTTTGCTAAGTCACGCCCCGACTAGGTCAGGCCATGACCCCTCCCACTCCGCAGCCAATGGGGATTGAAAAATTGAAGGCAAAAATCTACTTCTGTCAGCTGCAGGGGTGGGAGGGAGGATGCCTTTCTCTCTGCAATGACACACAGAAACATTAAACGAAATAGATCAAATATACTCGTGCAAAGCGATGTTTTCTTCCACTGCTACCCACTGTGTTTCCTCAGAAATTACCATGGCATTGACCTGTAATTCAGGCCACCCTCAAAAGAAGGACTTTAAAGCAACCCCCCCCCCACAAGGTCCCTCTAAACCACGCGCCCGATCCGGTCAGGTCACACCCCCTTCCATTCCGCAGCCAATGGGGATTGAAAAAATGAAGGTAAAAATCAACTTCTGTCAGCTGCATTGACTTTCTCTCTGCAACGACACACAGAAACATTAAATGAAATAAATGAAATACACTAATTTTAGACTAAGACCGTTCAGTAGTAATAAAAGATGTTTTCTTCCTGTGCTACCCATTGCGTGTCCTCATAAATTACCATGGCATGGACCTGTAATTCAGGCCTCTCCTTACATTATAAACATGAGTTTCTGTCTGTGTCTGTCTGTCTGTTCTCTATGCGCCACCAAACTACTGGACCGATTTTTGCCAAATTCAGCACACAGGTACATCAAGTGCCCGGGAAGGTTTTAGACCAGGTCTCAGCTCTCTAGGACTAACCATTCCTGAGATATTCCCAAAATATTAAAAAGCAACCCCCCCTCCCCAAGGTCCCACTATATATATATATATATATATATATATATACACACACACACACACACACACACGTCTAGCACTTCCCTCTGATAGTTCTGATGCCAGGTGCCCCCATATATAGTATTTATGATGTCCTGTGCCCTCTATAAAATAGTTCTGATGCCAGATGCCCCCATATAAAATAGTTCTGATGCCAGGTGTCCCCATATATAGTATTTATGATGTCTTGTGCCACCCTATAAAATAGTTCTGATGCTAGGTGGCCACATATAAAGTAGTTCTGCTGCCAGGTGCCCACTATATAGTATTCATGATGTTCTGTGCCTCCTATAAAATAGTTCTGATGCCAGGTGCCCTCATATAAAATAGTTCTGATGCCAGGTGCCCCCAGATATAGTGTTTATGATGTCCTGTGCCACCCTACAAAATAGTTCTGATGCAGGTGCCCACATATAAAATAGTTGAGATGCCAGGTGCCCCCTATAAAATAGTTCTGATGCCAGGTGCCCCCTGTATAATATTTATGATGTCCTGTGCCCCCTATAAAATAGTTCTAATACCAGGTGCCCCCATATAGTATTTATGATGTCCTGTGCACCTCTATAAAATAGTTCTGATGCCAGGTGCCCCCTATATAGTGGTTATGTTGTCCTGTGCACCCTATAAATAGTTCTGATGCCAGGTGTCCCCTATAAAATAGTTCTGATGCCAGGCGCCCCCTATATAGTATTTATGATGTTCTGTGCTCCCTATAAAAGAGTTCTGATGCCAGGTGCCCCCTATATAGTATTTATAATGTCCTGTACCCCCTATAAAATCGTTCTAATACCAGGTGCCCCCATATAGTATTTATGATGTCCTGTGCCCCCTATTAAATAGTTCTAATATCAGATGCCCACATATAGTATTTATGATATCCTGTATACCTCTATAAAATAGTTCTGATGCCAGGTGCTCCCTATATAGTAGTTATGTTGCCCTGTGCGCCCTATATAGTGGTTATGCTGTCCTGTGCCCCCTATAAATAGTTCTGCTGCCAGGTGTCCTTTCAAAGGAAGTTTAAAAAAATAACTATGAATACTTACCTAGTTCTTCACAATTCCAGCTCCAGCACAGCCCTCCCCAGCAGCAGGGCGGTGTACAGTTACACATCGGGCTGCTGTGTAGGAGGACGAGCTCACAGCTGATTCCCAGACGCACTCCTCCTACACAGACCAGCAGCATGATGTCTGAAACTAAATCGCGCTGCTGCTGGGGATCGCTGCTTGCGTGAATGGTGGAAAGGGAAGTAGACTGCTTCCCTGCTTCACCATTATTATGAGCTGTCTCTGCGTCCATAGGATGCAGAGACATTAGAACACATGGGATTAGTTGATGGGGCTTAAAGGGAGCTGTATAATGAAATTACAATTAGGCTGTCTAGTACCTATGTAAATTTTACTGAAAATGATTAACACAGGGCAAGCAGCAAACAGGAGAAAATTGCAGATGTGAAGGCTGATAACATCCTGGACCAGTACTATTAGCTAGGAAAAAGAGTACCTTCTACTACACTGTGAACACGCAGAGGGCTGAGCTCCTGTACTTTCCTGTACTTTCAAAGTGGTCTGTTTAAGATTCTTATCCAAATATGCCTGTCACCTCTACAGCGGCCCGCCCCTTTAACAGTGACCTCTACAGCGGCCAGCCCCTTTAACAGTGACCTCTACAGTGACCCGCCCCTTTAACAGAGACCTCTACAGCGGCCCGCCCCTTTAACAGTGACCTCTACAGCGGCCCGCCCCTTAAACAGTGACCTCTACAGCAGCCCGCCCCTTTAACAGTGACCTCTACAGCAGCCCGCCCCTTTAACAGTCATCTCTACAGCAGCCTGCCCTTTTAACAGTGACCTCTACAGCAGCCTGCCCCTTTAACAGTGACCTCTACAGCTGCCCACCCCTTTAACTGTGACCTCTACAGAAGCCCGCCCCTTTAACTGTGACCTCCACAGCAGCTAGAGTGGCCACTGTCTTCACCCCAGAAAGCCAGACCTCACCGGCCATTCCCTCAAACGTGAAACAGTGCCCCCAGTTCCCATGAAGACACATCACTAAACATGAGGCCACGCCCCCCTGGCTCTGTGAAGACATGGAGGAGAAGCTGTCTGAGTGTGAGCTACTGAAAGGGTGGACATCCCTGTGTCTGTCCAGGCACTGCGTCGGACGGAGAACAGGTAGCCAGAAAACTGGACTGTCCAGCCTAAAGCCGGACATCTGGCCACCCTAACATCAGCCTGCCCCTAGGGTGGCCAGAGGTCTTGTTTTAGGCTGGACGGTCTGGCTTTCAGACTCCTTGTCCTCTGTCATGCGCAGGGCCTGGATGGACACAGCAGCAGCACTCTCAGCAGCAGCACTCTGCAGTCTGAGCAATGAGCTGCAGGGAGAAAGTCACCCTCCCCCCACCCCTGCAGCTGACAGAAGGTGATTTTTACCAATATTTTTAATCCTGGTCAAATGCAGCATGGAAGGGGCGTGGCCTGACTGAGTCAGGGGCGTGACTTAGTGGGATCTGGGGGTGGTGCTTTTAAGTCCTTCTTTTGACGGTGGCCGGAATTACAGGTCGATGCCATAGTAATTTAGGAGGAAGGTGGGTAGCAGTGGAAGAAAACATCTTTTATTACTACTGAACAGTAAATATGTAAAATTTACATTATATGAGGTAATGATTGATGATGAGTTAGTCTAAAACATAAGTTATAGTTATGGTAAACGGGAATACCCATTTAACATTGTCATCCACAGTGCTCTGCCTCTTTAATGCAGACCTAAAGCAGTGAACTGGCTAGGTTGTCATAGAAACCTGATGTGTGCCTGTGAGCTTCTATTGGCTGATAAGGGTCATGTGACCAGGCTACTATTGGCTAATGCATTTTTTGGGAATATCTCAGTCCTGGAGAGTTGAAAACTGTTCTAAAACTTTCCCGGACACCTGATGTACATGTGTGCCAAATTTTGTGATTGTAGCTGCAGCGGTGCGGATTCCTTTAGCGGACATACACACACACATACATACACTCAGCTTTATATATTAGACTAGCTGAAGGACCCGGCTTCGCCCGGGTATATTTAATTTATTTAATTTACTGTTTGTGTGTGTGTGTGTCGTTAAAAGATATCGAGAGTTACCTCTACACTGCCCGCCCCTTTAACAGTGACCTCTACAGCGGCCAGCCCCTTTAACAGAGGCCTCTACAGCGGCCCTCCCCTTTAACAGTGACCTCTACAGTAGCCCGCCCCTTTAACAGTGACCTCTACAGCAGCCCGCCCCTTTAACAGTGACCTCTACAGCAGCCCACCCCTTTAACAGTGACCTCTACAGAAGTCCGTCCCTTTAACAGTGACCTTTACAGCAGCCCGCCCCTTTGACAGTAACCTCTACAGCAGCCCGCCCCTTTAACAGTGACCTCTACAGCAGCCCGCCCCTTTAACAGTGACCTCTACAGCAGCCCGCCCCTTTAACAGTGAACTCTACAGTAGCCCACCCCTTTAACATTGAGCTCTACAGCAGCCCACCCCTTTAACAGTGACCTCTACAGCAGCCCGCCCCTTTAACAGTGACCTCTACAGCAGCCCGCCCCTTTAACAGTGACCTCTACAGCAGCTAGAGTGGCCACTGTCTTCACCCCAGAAAGCCAGACCTCACCGGCCATTCCCCCAAACGTATAAACCCCGTATAAATCCCTGTGTCTGTCCAGGCACTGCGTCGGACGGTGAACAGGTAGCCAGAAAACTGGACTGTCCCGCCTAAAGCCGGACATCTGGCCACCCTAGCATCAGCCTGGCCGTAGGGTGGCCAGAGGTCTTGTTTTAGGCTGGACAGTCTGGCTTTCAGACTCCCTGTCCTCTGTGATTCGCAGGGCCTAGAAGGACACAGGGATGTCCATTTGAACAGCTCCCACTCTCCTTTAGCGGACATACACACACACACACACACATACATACACTCAGCTTTATATATTAGATAATATCCTGAAGATAACTGGAAAACCTCCCTCGCACTGGACTTCTTGAACAATTGTTGCTTATATTTCGCATGCTCTACTTGCAGGTCTGTGGAGTCGGTACACCAAAGGTCCAACTGCAGCATTTTATCAGAGTGCAACTCCGCGGTTCCAAGTCATAAATGGGCAATAATTAGTAATAACAAGTTTCCTGTATTAAAATGGTAATATCAAGCTTTTTCTCACTATTATATCAATAATCAGGCTGCTTAGAAAGAACATAAAGCAGATTTGTTGGAATACAATTTCTAAACAAATAACAAAATGAACAAATAACTTAAAGGGAAAGTGTCACCCAGAGGCGTAGCTAGAGGTTTAGCACAGGGGAGGCGAAACATACTTGAGTGGGCCCCCCACTTAGTGGCTTTCTAAACACATGTTTTCAACTTCACAGGCACATAGTACTAGTTGTGGTTATAATATTGTATTAGAAAGATGACTGTATAAAATGCTAGATCATCTATGCTGTTAAGTACAGTACAATAGACTTTCTAGATACCCTAGTCTAAATACTCTACCACATAATGCAGTAAAATATAGGATTAATAGGAGTAAAAAACAAGAGGACTCCTATGTTAAAGGAAACCTGTCCCCAGTTTTTACATCACTAAACTAACAGTCCCCCGCCCCCATCAGACCTCAGATCAGCGTATTGTGCCCCATCAGACCTCAGATCAGCAGAACGTGCCCCCATCAGACCTCAGATCAGAGTATTGTACCCCATCAGACCCCAGATCAGCGTATTGTGCCCCCATCAGACCTCAGATCAGCGTATTGTGCCCCATAAGACCTCAGATCAGCGTATTGTACCCCCATCAGACCTCAGATCAGCAGAATGTGCCCCCATTAGTCCTCACATCAGCCTACTGTGCCCCCATCAGACCTCAGATCAGCAGAATGTGCCCCCATCAGACCTCAGATCAGCAGAATGTGCCCCCATCAGACCTCAGATCAGCATATTGTGCCCGCATCAGACCTCAGATCAGCAGAATGTGCCCCCATCAGTCCTCACATCACCCTACTGTGCCCCCATCAGACCTCAGCTCAGCGTATTGTGCCTCCATCAGACCTCAGATCAGCGTATTGTACCCCCATCAGACCTCAGATCAGCAGAATGTGCCCCCATCAGTCCTCACATCACCCTACTGTGCCCCCATCAGACCTCAGCTCAGCGTATTGTGCCTCCATCAGACCTCAGATCAGCGTATTGTGCCCCCATCAGACTTAGATCAGCGTATTGTGCCCCCATCAGACCTCACATCAGCCTACTGTGCCCCATCAGACCTCAGATCAGCGTATTGTGCCCCCATCAGAACTCAGATCAGCGTATTGTGCCCCATCAGACCTCACATCAGCCTACTGTGCCCCATCAGACCTCAGATCAGCGTATTGTGCCCCATCAGACCTCACATCAGCCTACTGTGCCCCCATCAGACCTCAGATGAGTGTATTGTGCCCCCATCAGACCTCAGATAAGCGTATTGTGCCCCATCAGACCTCAGATCAGTGTATTGTGCCCCCATCAGACCTCAGATCAGTGTATTGTGCCCCCATCAGACCTCACGTCAGCCTACTGTGCCCCATCAGACCTCAGATCAGCATATTGTGCCCCATCAGACCTCACATCAGCCTACTGTGCCCCATCAGACCTCAGATCAGCGTATTGTGCCCCCATCAGACCTCAGATCAACGTATTGTGCCCCCATCAGACCTCAGATCAGCGTATTGTGCCCCATCAGACCTCAGATCAGCGTATTGTGCCCCATCAGACCTCAGATCAGTGTATTGTGCCCCCATCAGACCTCAGATCAGTGTATTGTGCCCCCATCAGACCTCAGATCTGCATATTGTGCCCCCATCAGACCCCAGATCAGCGTATTGTGCCCCCTTCAGACCTCAGATCAGCCCACCCAGCCACATAAGATTAAAATAAAAAACCTTTCTCACCTGTCCCGTGCTGCGGCTGCCCTCCGGTCCGGCGCTCCACTGTCTTCCCTGGCCGGCGCGCACTATGACCTGATGCTGCGTGCTGCCGCAGCGTGGGACAGGTGAGAAAGGTTTTTTATTTTAATCTTATGTGGCTGGGTGGGCTGATCTGAGGTCTGATGGGGGTCCCTAAATACAAGTGAGCGCTTCCATAATGGAAGCGCTCACTTGTATTCGCCTGTTAGTCATCCTTTCTGGGCCCCCCCTGAGTGACTGGGCCCGGAGCCGTCGCCCCCTCTGCCCCCCCGGTAGCTACGCCTCTGGTGTCACCTAAAAGACAGCAAATTTGTGACATGGCTGCATAGGGATAAAAGCAATGAAACTATATAGACATCTATTGTACTTGTCAATGGCCGGAATTATGTAAAAAATGCTTTATATTGCCGCTGTGACAGGTCAAAAAGGTGTGAATAAGTGACTTAAAGGGGTATTCCTATATTGAAAAACATGGCCCTGGGGCTTTTGCCGGTCTCTTCATCCCAACCTGCGGACACCAGGAGGCCGGAGAAAGCCAAAGCATTTGAGTTACGCAATTTGCTAACTCCCATTGACTTAAATCGGAGCTGTTTACATAAATCTCAATGGCTTCCTGGTGTTTTTGGATCGAGACAAAGAGGCTGGAGAGAGCCTACGGACATGTTTTTTTCAAAATTGGAACACCCCTTTAAGTGCCCAATGCCAATGTCAGCTCTGCTATCACCATGATTGATAAAGAGAGCTCTCCAATCTCTGCTGAAAACCTGTGTATGTACCATCAGTGACAAGGAGATACAGCTTACTTGTCAGTGACTGTGCGCAGTAAAAGCAGGTCCAGAGCGAGTGGTATCTCTCTGTCACTGACGGAACATGTACGGGTTTTCAGCAGGGTTCAGAGAGATCGTGCAGGCCAGGGCACTTCAGTGCCTCATTCATGCCTCTATGACCCTTCATAATGACAACAAAAAGGAATTTTTAGAAGGCTGCAGCCATGAACAAGTACAATAAAGGTATGGATAGACTTGCTCCTTCTGCATGTCACCATTTTTGTATGTTTTCTAGGTGACAATTTCCCTCTAAATTCCTGTAACTAAATATGCAATAACTGGAAAACTTTGTTATGCTTTTAATAATAAGAATTGAATATGAATTTCTCCTCACTTTCTGGCTACCGTTGAGCAATGTGTATACAAGAGGACTATATGGCAGTTGTTTATATATCCTTTGTTGATATTCTGTGCCATTTTCTATATATGTCCACACAGAGGTCCTGTCCATAAGATAGCGGCTGATTGAAGATCATATGACCAGACAAATCACCTGCTTTCTAACTTCTGCATTTTCCTTCATTCTAACACACTGCACCTGCACTAAAATCCCAACAGAAGTACAGATGTCAGTATATTGAAATGGAGGTGATATCACATGGATGTGATTTGCCTTGCCACATAACCCTCCATCAGTGGCCATCTTATGGACAGGAATTCTTTGTGGACAGCAGAAAAGTCTTGGCAAACAAGAGGACATACCTTGTGAAATATAGAAAATGGTGCACAATTTCAACAAAGACTATATTCGTAAGTGCCACATAGTCATCTCACAAAATCATTCATCAACAGTTGCCACTAAGTGGCCAAACCCTTTATTTGATCTAGATACCTAAGTGTCCAGTATACATACTCTAAGACTGGTAGATGCAGATTCCCAAGCTTTTATAAGATACACTTCTGTCTTTTTATCTAAGGGGTCCCCAAAGCAGCCTAGGCCCTCAAAGGGGAGTACTGATCCTCAATGGTAGTGGCTCTATCTCAGAAGAAAGAAAAAGCTTTATGAAATTAATCTTTTCTTTTGACTGTATTAAGGCAAAAACATTTTATCTGGATTCTTCCATTCTTTCTTAATTAATGCCTTAATATTACTGTAAACAGAAAACACTCTTTGCCCTCTAGGCCTCAACTTCTCAAAAACTTGGTCTGCAATGGATTTAGGCTGTTTGACAACCTCCAACTGCATGGTGGATCTGACCACCTTTAAATGGGTTGTCGTGATTTATTGTGTGTAAAATGTTAATATACATTACTAACAGAGATGAGCAAATTGAAGTTGACAAAATAGAATTCAATCCGAATTTCAGGAAAAGTGTGATTCATACCGAAGTTGAATTTCCTCACGCTTTGTGGTAACGAATCGTATTTTTTCACAGTGTAGAGAAAGGATAGGGAAGCATTATCTCCACTATAGGGAGAGAGCACAGACCAATATGTGAGCGTAAAGCCTGGGTAATAGGAGCAATAACTATTACACCTTGCTGAACAAATTGGGGATCCAAATTGCTCTAATACTACTGCTTTTAGGTTGTTTGCACTATATCAGGGGTGGCCAACCTTACAGACACAAAGAGCCAGAAAAAAAAAAGGTATGACTGCCAGGAGCCACAAGGTATACATTTACACAAAGATGCGTGCACACGACAGTATTCAAAACATTAATTTCAAACATTTAAAAGTGTATTTAACCCACTTTTCCTAACTGTAATGTAGACAACTTTTGTGAGACTTCAGGCAATCTTTGTTTTTCACAATGTAGTTCAAATCTGGCTTGTATTCACCCTCATGCTCAGATGACTGCCCCATGCTCAGATGACCACCCATGCTCAGATAACACCCTCATGCTCAGATGACACCCCCATGCTCAGATGACACCCTCATGCTCAGATGACACCCTCATGCTCAGATGACACCCTCATGCTCAGATGACAGCCTCATGCTCAGATGACAGCCTCATGCTCAGATGACTGCCCCATGCTCAGATGACTGCCCCATGCTCAGATGACAGCCCATGCACAGATGACCACCCAATGCTCACATGACACCCTCATGCTCACATGACTGCCCATGCTCAGATGACACTATCATGCTCAGATACCCCCCCCCCCATGCTGAGATCATGTGTGTGTGTGGGGGTGATTTGACATAGGGGAGATGTGAGCATGGGGTGTCTGATTTTTGGTTTCTTAAGTAAGCACTGGGAGGGTTTATTTTGTGGGTTTGAAGAGGATTTGGGGGTCTTATCTGAGCTCATACTATCCCCATGTCAGATCAGACCCCCATTAGACCCTCCTTAGCCTCAGATTAGACCACCAATAGGCCCCCCAGCCTCAGATCAGACCCCCAATAGGCTCTCCCAGCCTCAAATTAGACCACCAATAGCCCCCCAACCTCAAATTAAACCCCTATGAGCCCCTCAGCCTCAAATTAGATCCCTATTAGCCCCCCTCAGCCTCAGATCAGACCCCCAATAGGCCCCCTGGCCTCCTATCAGACTCCCAATAGGCTCAGCAGCCTCAAAATTAGGCTTCTATCAGCTCCCCCACATATCAGACCACCAATATGCCCCCATCCTCAAATTAGATCCCTACCAGCCCCCCAACCCACAAATGAGCCCCCATCAGTCCCTCCACACCTCAGATTAGCCCCAATCAGACCTCAGATCAGACTTTCAAAATAAATAATAAACTTATCTCTCCAGCTCCGGACAGCACTGCCTCTTGGCAGGTTCACTTACCCTCCCTGGTCTTCTCCCCGCCGCGCTGTACTATGACCTGACTGCGCACAGCGTCACGTCAGAGTGCGCGTCTACCTGCACTACGTCCTCACACTGTATGTGTCAGGACACAGCGTGGCAGGGAGAAGACCAAGGAAAGTAAGTACAGCCGCTGCTGCGCTGTTCTTACCTTCCCGTGACTCCCGCATGCTAATGACCGCTTCCATAATGGAAGCAGTCATTAGCATTTTCTGGCAGGGGGCCGGGGTCCACATGAAAAGGTCCTGTGAGACGCAAACGAAGGTACAAGGAGCCATATGCGGCTCGCGAGCCGCGGGTTGGCCACCCCTGCACTACATGATGTACACTGTACATCAGCAATTCCAGTAATGCTTGTAATTGGGGTGAAATTGCTATCTGATACCACCAGTTTTGGGAAAGTGTAGCATGATAAAAACAGTTCTGGGGTGTATTAATAGCAAATATAAGTACATCTATTTGCCATTCTGCGGTGAAATTACATTGTGATACAGCCAGGTTTGGGTTGTATTAATAGAAAAAATAAGTACGTCCACTTGCCATTCTACTGTGAAATTACATTGTGTCATACAGACATGTGACAGGCCCTTCAAAGGAAACTGGCAGTGGGCAAAACGTTTTTGGAGCAGGCAGCAGCAGTTTTGGGATGTATTAATAGAAAATATAAGTAAGTCCACTCGCCGTTCTATGGTGAAATTACATTGTGATACGGCCAGTTTTGTGGTGGATTAATAGCAAATATAAGTACATCTATTCGCTGTTCTGCGGTGAAATTACATAGTGATGCAGCCAGTTTTAGGGTGTATTAATAGAAAATATAAGTACGTCCTCTCGCCATTCTACTGTGAAATTACATTGTGTCGGACAGACATGTTACAGGTCCTTCAAAGGAAACTGGCAGTGGGCAAAACGTTTCTGGAGCAGGCAGCATAAGAACAGGGGGTGACAGCAGCAGTCGTGGCGACAGGCTTGAGCTCCCAGTGTCATCTAGCGGTCGTGTCTTGACCAGCAACCCAGCGGTCTTTCAATGGTTGACTCGGTCTTCTACTTTGACACAAGTGACATCAGACACCCCCAGCCAGGAGTTGGCATAGACCAGGAACAAGCTCTGTGTCTCCACCTGTCCTCAACCTGCCACTGTCATTTTCTGTACCCTCAACTCGAGAAGTATTGTATGTCGTCGGCTTGGCTCCACTTTTTATCGAGGACAAGCTTCTAGAAGACAATCAGCAGCTACTGCCCAGCCAAGATCTGGAAGAGAGATCTGCTGCTTCCTCCAGTAGGCGGGCTAATAGTGATGATGAGAGTCGCAAGGGAGCTGGTGTTGTGAGTGGTCAGGCACATGGCCATGCAGATAGTAGTGGATGATGACGTGGCCCATCGCACGTGGGAGCCAGGTGAACAGGGAGATTCATCATCATCAGGAGAAGAGGGTGTCAGCTTTAGGCAGCAAATGAGCCAGCAGGGGGTTGCATGGCCGTGAGTCAGCAGGGTGGCAGCAGTGAGAGGTCGGGAGCCAAACGTCCCTGTGGTAGACCGCCCACCAAGCAGGAGCCTAACTGTCCAGAAAGAAGTAGAGATGCAGGGGTTCACAGAGGCAGCGGTAGCAGGCAGTCAGCATGGAGTGGTGGGGGAAAGATGCCATACTCGGCGGTGTGGCAATTATTTAATAAAGCAGACAGAGGACGTCAGCATGGCCATTTGCAGAATCTGTGGGCAGAAGGTGAAGCGTGGCCAGGGTGCCAATGTTGGCACCACGGCCCTGTGTCAACACACGCAGCATCACCATATAGTGGCCTGGGAAAACAGTGTAGTTATACAGCCTGAGGCAGCAACCACTTTTTCCCCCAAGTCAGGGCTCTATCACCTCAGCAGAAGGGAGCTGTGTTGCCTTCCCATACATCTACTGGTCCTGATGCTCCTGCTTCTCCTCCTTTTTGACAGCAATCGGTCCAAAAGGCGATTGCAAATAGACAATAGTATGCGTGCACTCGTCCATCGTCGCAGAAGCTGAATGTGCTCCTGGCCAAGTTGCTGGTACTACAGTCCCTCCCTTTCCGTGTGGTGGACCCTGCACCTTTCAGAGAACTGATGGCTTTTGCCGAGCCAAGGTGGAGTCCCAAGCCATCCTTTCTTCTACAAAAATGCAGTATCAGCCCTGCACACGTATGTCAAACAGAAGGTGGGCCAGTCCTTGAGCCTGCCGGTGTCTGATAAAGTTCACAGCAGCGCCGATGTGTGGAGCCGTAACTACAGTGAAGGACAATATATGTCCTTTACAGGCCACTGGGTAAATGTGGTTCCTGCTCAGCCACACCAGCAAGGTGACAGCACTGCCGCTGTGTAAATTTGACGTTAGCCAGTGGCAGCTCATGTGTGACACCTGCCATTTTCTCAGGCCCTGTGAGGAAGCCACTTTAGTTGTCAGTTGCCAGAACTACAGAATGAACAACGTCATTCCACTGCTTCATTTCCTGGAACAGATGCTGCTAAATCTGTGGGTCCAGAGGACAGGACACGTGGCTGCTACATCTCATGGCCACCTGAGCCCTGTGGGGGATGAACTGGAGGAGGAACACATTCAGGTACAAGCAATGTATACTGAAATGGGTGGTTTTTCTGCACAAGTGACAGAAGAGGAGGAGCAGGAGGAGGTAGAGGGCAATGAGGAAGACCAGGCAGATGACACCAAGACAACAGTGGCAGTATGCAGTGGTGATAGAAGCAGGGAGTCCCTTTAAGTCCCTTGTGCAAATGGCCCAATTCATGCTTGGTTGCTTGCGTAGTAACAGTCGAATTGTCACAATTCGGCAGAGGGATGACTACTGGCTCTCCACCATGTTACAACCTACCGGTCCAAAATGGGGGGCCTTTTTTTCACCCACTGAGAGGGAGGATAAACTGAACTACTATCGAGACGTCCTATGTAGTCAGTTGGCCAATTCCTATGTCTGACCGGGGGCCCTGTTTGAAGCCCAACATTTTACTGACTCCCGACTTGAGGCCTTTACAGCAGAATGGAATTGGGCTGTAAATACCCTAAGCAACTCTCCCACAAAGCAATCCTGGTGGACAAGTTCTATCTGCTCAACAGACAATGGAGAGACAATACAGAGTGAGCACACCCGTGAACACGTGATTAATGATGCTTCCAGACCTGGGGGAGGCACTGCCTGCGGTGACCAGTTCTGCAACTCTGTTTGTCCTTTAGAGCAGGGATAGCTCTGGACTCAAGGATGCCACCTACAGGAAGGTGCTAACCTCTATAGCTATAACTGGGCTGTGCTAATTGGCTAAGACGGTATCTGGGAGGTGTTCCAGGGATGGGCACTGTATGGGCTATGTCTATGTCTGTGTGTAGGTATGACTAGTATATAAGACTGTACATAGATAGCTGGTCAGGCACTTCCTTCCCTATCCTTGACCTGTATCTTTCCTTTGTTCCTGACCTTTAGTTAGTTAGCTAACCTTTTTGTTTGATTCCCTGTATCATTAATAAATCCCTTTTTAAAGATCCAGTAGCTATTTTGTTAATTTATAATTAACTGGCGCCCCAAAGCTTGGCGGATTCTACAGGCCCTCTGCGGTTATATTCCATTGCCATGGCTGCTGGAAGGAGGGAAGGAGCAGTACCAGCTCCATGCGCAGCAACTTAAGTCTAGAGTCTCTGATGAGCACTTTTCTTCACCCGCCTAGTGAAGAAACCACCCACCAGCAGCAGCAAGACATGGACCTGAACCAACAGGTGGTGGCATACTTGGACTGCACCCTGCCATCCCACATGGAAGATCCCCTGGAATACTGGGCAGCCTAACTTGATTTGTGGCCACAACTAGCCGAGTTTGCACTGGACAAGTTTTCCTGCCCGGCCAGTAGTGTGGCATCAGAGGGGGTGTATAGTGTGAGAACTCGCCTTTCCACCCAAATGTGGAGAGACTGACCTTTGTGAAGATAAATCAGGTGTGGATCAGTCAGGATTTCCACATGCTAGTGCCTGATGCATCAGACTAGATCATTCTGGGTGCCACACCCAAATTTTGTGAAAAGAGACCCGTTTCTTCTGGCCACCTGCTTCAGCCACTATTCGGATGTTGCCACCCGTCTGATGCCACATACCTGCTGCCGCCCACCATCTTGTGCTGTTACTGCCACTGCTTTTGCCCCCCAACCCCCCCCCCCCACTTCACCACTCAGTGACTGGGCCACTGTGTTGACTCATCATGCTGTTGCCACCGCACCACTCTGTGACTGGGCCACTGTGCTGACTCCTTATGCTGTTCCAACCTCACCACTCTGTCACTGGGCCACTGTGTTGACTCTTCATGCTATTGCTACACTCACCACTCTGTCACTTGGCCGCTTTTGTGCCTGTTTGGCCTTATTGACATCACCATTTATCTTACCTTTCTTCTGATCTGTCTGAAGGGTAGACAAATGAGAAACACAATGGATCCTGTCTTTGGATCAGCAGTAAGACCTGTATCATACAGTCCCTATTTTGCATCAGGATTGGATCATGATTCGGAAGCCAAAAGTAGAAGACATGCAAATATTCTCTTCACGTGTAGATCCACTTCTGTTTTTTTTTTTTTGGCCCTAGCAATACTGATGAATTACCGAGCAAATGCTGACCGTGTGAAGGGGGGATGCTCAAAAGACAGCATGCTTTTTTTGGGGTGGTTCTTATGACAGATGAGAAGGGCCCTCTCCACTCTGGCAGGGGGACTCTACTTGTCTCAGCGTGTAACAGAACAGGTTCTGTAGAAATCTATGTGGAATCAGCTGGAGACGGTGTAAACGGAGTGCGCTCTTTCACTCTATAGTATAATCTTGGGCCACTGCACGGTTCTTAATACCTCATGCTAACATTGATTTCTATGGCTGAATTCATACTTGAGTTATTTGGTCAGTTTTGGCCCCAAGAGTAACACCTGTCATCTGAGTGTTATACTGACTCACAGTACTATTTCACTGGCACAGCCGACTCCCTATGCATGTTTCTGTAATGCACAGTGTTCTACACTACTGTGCAGGCTCTCGGCAGCCAGGAAATAGCTGCTTTTTAACACAATTTGTCATGAATAAATTTGGATCGAATCTTTTTGGGAAATTTGTCGAACTGCCCGAATAGTATTTTTGATAAATTCGCTCATCTCTAGGTTACTAACTTACTTTCTTTGTCAATAACAGCTCCTGTTGTCACCACATTGAATTTTGCTTGTCTTCATACCATGCTAGTGTCTCAGGGTTAAAGCCACCGCTGTAATGCAGTGGTGGTCTCGCTTGCAAACTAAACAGACAAAAACTCCAGCCTTTCTGGTGGCCAGGATATGGGAGCAAGAACACATATATTCCCAACCATGTGAAGTAGCTCCCGTTCTCAGCCACCTTGTATCTCCTCTTGCAGATGCACCTTTCCCTGGCCACAGATATCCTCTTGTTTATAGGGCAAAATAGGGTTTCAGGGCATGTGTGTAGCCTTGGAGCTGTTCTATACAGCTGTGGCAACAGAGAATAAAATATCACAGGCTCAGGGCTTTCAAAAACAGCCCTGGAACTTTAAAACAGATTGCCACTGCTATCTGCTGCCCTGAGGCTGCTAATCAGTCTTATACTCTTGCAGCTTTGGGACTTAAGGAGTATGCATGCGCAGTCATCAGTCGAAAGAAGCGTCACCGCCCACTACAGCTCTAAAACTGTGGCCAGAGACCAGCCAGGATGTGCTCAAATCATGAGGCAAGACAACCCAGTTAATAAAAGCTCTGTATCTTCAGCTGGGAATAGTGCCTTACCTGCTGTATCATCCTCAGAAGAAGAGTCCCCATCTGATTAAATCTGACAAGTCCATATCATATTCCTCCTCTGATGAATCAATATCTGACTCCTAAACATTGAGGAAATGACTGTTTCCAAGATTTTAGGGAAGCAGTCCAACTCTGACCCTCG
This sequence comes from Rhinella marina, assembly GCA_900303285.1. Lineage (NCBI taxonomy): Eukaryota > Metazoa > Chordata > Amphibia > Anura > Bufonidae > Rhinella > Rhinella marina. The sequence continues at coordinate 70,884 of ONZH01013556.1, forward strand.
CCATTGCTTTAATACTTTTAAACATGTTATGAGATTGTTCCACAACCAACTTATCCACACATGGCTGACACACTTGTCTAGTATAGGACAAGGGTAATACATATCTTAAAATGCCACATTCTTTAAGCTTAGATTTGAAGGAAGATTTCCTAGGTGGTTTTACTATCTAAGATACACAAGCAAACAAAGCACAATTCCTAACAATTAACATAATGCAGGAATTCCCTCACCCTGGTGGGTCTTCTGGCATCAGAAGGGTTGGCGTGACCAGAATCTCCCTGCTCCAACACAGCGTCCTAGATCACGGAATCAAACTGCATCACACTGTGTGCAGTATTTGCTCTATAGATGCATTTGCTTTTACAGTCCAAGATGTTGAGACAGACCTCATACAGTGAGCTCTCAGAGTTTTTGGTGGAACTACTCCTGACAAATTGTAGGCTTTATGACCTTTATTTGCCCCTAGAAACTGCACAAACAAGTAATTTGATTTCCTAAATTATTTAGTAGCTTCTAGATAGATCAGAATTGCCTTTCTCCAGTCCAATTTATTAAATCTGACTTTTCCTACTGATTTCGGATTTGTACAAAACGAGGGAACAATAATCTCCTCCTGCCTGTGAAAATTGGATACAACCTTGGGTAAGAAAGTCTCATCCAGTCTGAACACTATTCTGTCTGGAAAAACCGTGAAGAAAGGTTCAACTATTTTTAGAGCCTGAAGCTCACTTACTCTGCGCACAGAAGTGATAGCCACTAAAAATTTCTTGACAAAGAGTTATCTTAGAGAGGTCTCAGTCAGTGGTTCAAAGGGGAAAAAAAGGTCAATCCTGACAAGACAAGTTGAGATCCCAAGGAGATACAACTGGTCTTAGGTAAGACCTTAACTTATCTGCCCCTTTGAGAAAACGGATGAGCCATGGGTGATCCGCAAATTTTTTTTTAATCAAAAACTGAACTTAATGCAGATATTTGAACTATCAGGGTGTTTGGACGTAACCCTTTTTCAAACCCTCATTGAAGGAACCCTAGTACCGTCGGAATGGAATACATTTCTGCAGAATTTTTTGATTGATTGCACCAGTAACAAAACCTCTTCCAAACCTTAGAATAAATCTTTGAGGTTACTTCTTTTCTGCTGGCCTCCATGGTATTAATTATAGCATCAGACAGGCTTTGGATTTTAATGTCACACTTCAGGTTCTATGCAGCAAGATGTAAACTCTGTATTTTATTTGGAAAACTGGACCTTGAGATTATATATTCTGCACCCAGGGAAGCACCCACAGGCTTTGGACTGAGAAGAGTTTCAGAAGGGGGAACCAGGATTTTTTCGGTCATAAAGGGGCTATCAAGATGACATGAGCTTTTTCCTGACAAATCTTTTTTAGAACCCTGGGAATCAGCGGAAAGAGAGGAAATGCATAGGCAAGATGAAAATTCCATCTTTGGGCCAGTGCATCTACCCCTATGTTTCTGTCAGGGTTGAGGGAGAAGAACTTTATTAGCTTTGTATTCCTTGCTGACACAAACAGGTCTACTTGAGGACTTCCCCCATCTGTTCGCTATCTGGATAAAAATCTGCTTTTTTAGACTCCATTCTGATGAATTTAGGGGAACCCTGCATAGAAAATCTGCTTTTACATTTACCTCAGATGTATTTCTGCCCAAGAAAAGATCTTTTCCACCACTTGATTTAGGGCTACATGCCTTGTTCCCCCTGCTGGTTTAGGCATTGTCTGATCTCACTTGTATGTATTTTTCTTCTATATTTTGAGATAGATCATTTACTGCCTCCCAGACAGAGGTTAAGTCCCTCCGATATGAGGATAGAACTACTTGTTCCTTGGACCACTGACATTGCAGTGTTGAGAGCAATGAGCCCCCCAACTCCAAAGGCTTGCATCCGTCGTAATTATTTCCAGGTGCCTGGGACTCCAGGGAACCCTTTTCTGCAGGTGATCTGGGATTAGCCACCACTGCAGAAACTGAATTACAGATAGAGAAATGGAAATTTTTTCTTCTAGTGAATTTAGATTCCTATTCCAATTCTCTAGCAGCCACTGCTGAAATACTCAAGAATGGAACTGTGCCCAATTTACCGCTGGGATACAGGCAGAGTGCCTAGCAGTTTCATGGCCTCTCTGATTATACAAACCGGACAAACAAGGAAATCCTAAACCTTGTCTATTACACATGAGACTATTTGAGAGGGAAGAAGGTCTATCATGACCTTGGTAAATACCCTTGGAGCGGAAGTGATTCCGAAGGGGAGAACCTGGAACTGGAAATGTTCAAGAGCTCCTGCCAAGAAAACTGCTATCCGAAGGAAACGCCGAGCCTTTTCGCATACCGGAATATGATAATATGCGTTCCTTAAATCTAGAGAAGCCAGAAAGTCTCTGTGAGAAATGGTCAACAATTCTCATAACTTTTATTATCTGTGTATGTTTTATACCTGTCGTGTGATCCCATATACATGCCATTCTGTGATTGTACGTACTGTTCCCTCTGGGCCTGCAGTTGGAATATGCACTGCCCTTGGAGGAAATCAGTTTATCACCTGAATGTTAAAAAAACAGGCCCTTTGCAAGTGGTAATCCCATCCCAGACAGCCAGCATTCCCACATAACCAGTATCTTACCTTCTGGGACAACCACACCAGTCATGTGTGGTATCAAAATGATCAGTCGGATTGACACAATTTGGGGATCTGATCGACATTGGGTTGTGTTCCACTTTCCTCCTGTCTCCTAAAAACCAACATGGACTCTGACCATACAATTCATTGAGTAAGAACCTTTCTGCTTTTTATCCTTTTGTATTTATACTGTTTTGTGCATTTTATGTATGTCTTATTTCTTGTAACTTTTTGTAACTAAGTACTGTATCTTTTTAGTACATTAAAGCACATCTTTAAAGGGGTTTTCCAGGATTTTACTACTGATGACCTAACCTCTGGATAGGTTATCAGTATCTGATCGGTGGGGGTCTGACACCTGGGACCCCCGCCGATCAGCTGTTATAGAAGGTACCAGCACTCCTGTGAGTGGCGCTACCTTCTCGCAGCTTACCAAGCACAGTGTTGTACATTGTAGAGCGGCTGTGCTTAGTATCGTGCTCAGCCCCATTCACTTGAATGGGGCTGAGCCGCTCCTAGGCCACGTGACCAATGAATGTGACGTCACTGGCCTAGGAAAAGCTGAGAGAAGGTCGTGGCGCTCATAGGAGCACCAGTGCCTTCTCAAACAGCTGATTGGTAGGGGTCCCAGGTGTAAGACCCTCACCGATCAGTGAGACTGCTTACGAGTGGGGCACTGTGGGGTTTTCTATGAGCCCTTAATTAATCGGTGAATTGATTTAAATGTCAGATGGTGGCAACGTGCTGGGGTGCATGAGAGGCTGTGTGAGGGTGTGATCGAGGCTCAATGAGGCCTGTGTGTAGGGGCGCGAGAGATTGAGTGTGTGAAATAGATCGACCCTTGGCAGTCGCACCCAGGTCATGTAACAGGGCAGTTCCCATATGTGACAGCCTCCTTCATTTAGCAGATTTATGGAAGATTTTATACTCCATATATAGACTCCATTTTAAATTTTTCATATTTGATGAATTTGTTCAGACTATTTGTTTTTTCGGTTCGATTCGCTACCGAAAAGCAGATTGTTTCTACTACAACTCCATGTCCTGGGCTTCATCTTCCGAGAAGTCAGACATTGAGCTTTCAGATAAGCTATCTCCTGTGCGCTCTTTAAGTGCCTCTTCTGTTGCATATTTCTGGATGTACTCTTTAATTTTCTGTTTGTACTCCTCTGGTCGATGCAGGTACATAGCAGCAGCACCTCCTTTAAGTGGATCTATTGGATTGGGGTAGGCCAACAGCTGGGGCAAAAAGGACTGAAATATATTGGTAAGATCATACAGAGCTGTCTAGGTTTGATTGAAGACCTCTAGACACACTGTACCTGATGCTTCATCGATGTTTGGGTGAAATATTTTGTTCATAAATCCTATAGAAGAAGACTTGAAAGGATATTTATTAGGAAGGTCAACTCTAACTTTCCACACTCCACCTTCATATGGTGTTCCTTTTGGTCCATAAAATTTCACTATAAATTCATTTAGGCCTCCTAAGATACTGACTACATGTTTGCTTTCGATAAGTTTGACAATATCCGTGTCCATCCGCCTCTTGCACGGGCTGGGAGATGACATGGCTTCAGCTCCCCCCCGGGGTCTCCCACTCCGCTGGATGCAGTGCTGAGGGCTGTAAAATACGGTGGTCGTTGACAGAGAACGCAGGACTTTTTTTTTCTTTCCTCCCCGGGGGCTCAGCTAACCGGGGCTTTAGTCTCAGTGCTGCTTCCCCCTTAGGCTCCGCTGTCAGTGCTGTCACTGCCGCCGCCAGTGTCTTCGCTCGCTGGGGACTCCTCTTGAACACATAAATACTACTACCAACTAGAAACACCGCTGTCACATGACCTGCCAAATAGACAGAATTTTCAGTTTGTTTTTTTTACAAAAAAAAAAAACGTTGAATAATAACCCGTTCGGTGTTGATGTAATGGGACCATGACAATTGCATTTAGAGACAACAGCTCCAAAATGCCCTCTTCCAGTTTCACTTGTAGAAAAGCTGATTTCTGGATCGGGGTAACCTTGAACACATCTATAGGTGGAGGAAGATGGAAAGAAGTGTCGTAGCCTTCTGATATAATATTTAGAACCCACAGATTCTTCCACATTTCTTCTTCACAATTTCTTCCCATTCTTTTGCAAAGAATTTTAATCTTCCTCCCACCTGATGCCTGGCGTCATTGCTTGGGGTTAAACAAGAAACCTCTCCACCTTCCAATTTTCTGGCCTTTACCCCTGTCAGATCTTTTAGACTGAAAGAAACCTCCCTTCTTAACTTTCCAAAAGGGAAATTTTTCTTTTATTTGTTACACCCGGAAAAGATTTTTTAGAGACAGAAGCCTTCTACAAAATCCTCTCCAGGTCCTGACCAAACACTAAATTTCCATGAAAAGGGAGACTACATAGCTTCATTTTTGAGTTGATATCTCCCCTCCAAGATTTTAACCACAGAGCCCTTCTAGACACTACAGATAGCGAGACGTCTACCGTAGGACAGGATGTTAACAGTGTTTCGTCTTCCTCATTGAAAGGGAGTCTACGCTTAATTGTCCTGGGAATAAATAGCTTCCTATCTGGAGCCTTCCATTCCTGTTTAATCAACTCATGCATGTTCTTATAAACCGGAAAAACTCTCTTTTTCCGTTGTTCAAGGGCACTAAGCATTTCGTCCTGAACCGACTTTTGTTGTACCTTCTCATACGAGAGGTTCATGGTTGCTCTGACTGCTTTAATTAATTCTTTAGAATCTTCAAAAGAAAAATGACATCTTTTAAATTCAGTATCAGACCCAGAGGAATTGTCCGAATCATGAGATTCTGAGTCCTCTTCTGAGTCTGAGGAAGAAAAAGCTGAGCTGACCATTTTAAGATCCCTGCTTCTAAATGTAGAAGGACTGGGTACAGATACAGGATTTTCAATTAAGGCCAAACTTGTCTGATTACATCTCTTAGTGCTTGCTTAATAGAGGGAACTAAATCTTGTGCCATGTTAGAAGTACATTTTTGCAAAGTTTCTTTGTGCAGGATTCAGGTAATTTTAAAGAACGAATCACACATTTCCTAGGTTTTTGAATAGTTTTTGCTCTCTGAGCTCTACATGCATACAGGAAGAAAGCAGAGGTAACATGGGGGTTAGCTTAGGTAACAAATATGACCAGCATCTCCCCAAGGAATAGTAACTTACAACAGTCGGTCCCAGAGTGGTCTCCATTGAGTCAGTCCCCAGTTCAGACATGCTGACAGGCCATACACAACTTATTCCCCTTTATATATCTCCCTTACCTGCAGACCTCAGATTAGAGGGCGATTTCCGTCTTGATCAGCGTGCCAATTAAGCTCCACCGACTTCATGCACCATCACTTGGCCATACGCCGGAAGTCATCGCTGGAACACACGTGGAATGCAGGGCAGCTTCCTGTGACGTCACCGCTAGAGCAAAACCTATCGGATTGTGGCAGAGGGCAAGACCGGAGGGATTCCCTGAGTGTCCAGTCTCCAAATGGAATCCCCTGACCGACGCGCAGAGCGGGCGGTAAGGAGCAGATGCCCACATGTAACGGGCCCTAGAGCTTCTCTCATGTGGCAAAGGCATAAAGTTAAAAACAGCCGCCTCTGTCTGCCTCCACAGACGCTGTCCCACAGCATTTGCCATAGGAAAAAACTTGTCTCCCACCTGGAATGGACAGGAAGACACTGAGGAGGAGCCGGAGGAGGGTCAAATTTATTCTTCCTGTCCCTACCTGGTTGGAGACGGGTCATCTCTCATAGTGATGTCATCATGGAGGATGAAAGGGAAAAAAAAAAAAACAGAGGGTGGGATCTGTGTCCTCCAATCAAGCAAGAAAGAGATTTTATAGTAGGTACAAAAATACTATTTTTTTGTTAATATCACAAAGCACTATGGGATGCCCAAAAGGAGTCCCAAAGGCTGGGAAGAGAACAGCCATGTGAACCGCCTAGCACACAGCCACTTACAGAATCTTATGACCCAAACTGCAATTGGCAGAATGGATTTAGTAGAAAAAATGAAGAGAAAGGACTAATTGGTTCAAAGACTAGTTAATGTTAAAAAGAATTTTGGGTCACCACATGAAGATCCTGGAAGGCAAATCCTTGCATGAAAAAATCCACATACTGGGGAAGAACTAAGGAAAAAAGAAAACAATCCAACCCCTGCTGGATAAAAGTAATACCCTAGAGTACAAAGGAAAGGAAGAATGAATATGCCCTTCTCAATAGCGGAAGGAAGGTTAATGATTTGTGGACATGGATTCCTGTCCTATCATGCAAAAAGATGTACATAAGCATCAGAAACCACCTGGAAACTGACAGGAAGAGGCAGAAAGCCACTTGCCAAAACCACTTAGAAACTGAGTGGAAGTGGCAGAAGACTGAATATGTACAGAAGGGAAAACATTTTCATAATATTTACCCAAACCTATAGAACTCCCCATAGAACCAGAGTCCTCCTCTGTGGAAACAGTTAGCAAGTGGAGCACTACTGATAGGTGCTCGCATTTACCAGTGATGCATTGATTGTCCTTTGTAATTGAAAAAGGAGAAGGGCTCCAAAAGATGTTCTATTCTTGGAATTTTAATTATTACTTCAATAAAGACCTCTTATAATGTTACAGGTTAAAGTTACTAGAGATGGGTTGTTGATCCAGAAAGTTATTCTGATTGCTTGATTAAACCAGGCACCCCCTGCTCTGAAGAGTGGAGGGTGTCTAGTTCACAGGGAAAGGTCAGAAATTGAGGAAATAGAACTGAAATGGTTTGGGAACAGCATGGGGAGGATGTCTGGATGCATCTTGGACTCACAGGTCGCTGCTGGGAACGATGTTGTCCAAGTATTACGCCACATTTACAGAATCACAATAATACGCACAAAACCAAAGATAAAATTGATTTTAGAGGAAAAATTGTTAGAAAACATTCTTTCATGTATATTTACTTGCATATAAAGGGCAAATGCTGCCAAAAATTACAAGGAAGAGGCACTCCGATACAACCTGTATATCACATAAAAGAGGGCCTCATTCACATTGTGGTACAATTGTTCAGGTAGTGGGACTCTTACACTCATAAAGCCTATGCATTAAGTGAAAGGGCTGCCAAAAATTACAAGGAACAGGCACTCCAATACACCCTTTGTTACACATAAAGGAGGGCACCATACACACCTTTGAAAAATTATGATTGATGGCCTGCTGGTGACCCTCAAAAACATTAGGAGCGAGGGCCTGCTGGTGACCCTCTAAAACATTAGGGGTGAGGGTCTGCTGCTGAGCTGACCCTCTGAAACATTAGGGATGAGGGACGGCTGATGACTCTGTAAAACATTAGGAGTGAGGGTCTGCTGCTGATCTGACCATCTAAAATATTTGGTGGTGAGGGCCTGCTTGGTCGAGAAGGATGAACAACCAGTAATCGGTGTTGGCCAAAATGCATATAACGCGAGGGTCACAGGAAAGGCAGCACAGCATAAAGTCAGCCATGTGTGCCAGATAGACAAGGCTCGCTCTCCTCACCAGCAAGATGACTCTCAATCTCTTCATTCTCTTCCTCCTCTTCGGTCCTTCCACGCTGAAGAGATGGAGTAAACCTGCTATGGGTACTACCCTCTGTAGCGGAGGCAACCGTCTACTGCTCCTCCTCATCATCATCTAATTCGTGCTGAGAAGACGAACTGAGGGTAATCACCCTGTGTAATGTCTTCCCCCATTTCCACCTCTTCCACATGCAAAGCGCCCGCCATAATTGTGAGCAGTGAGCGTTTCAGTAGACACAGAAGTGGGATGGTTACGCTGATAATAGCTCTATCACCGCTCACCATCTGTGTTGATTCATCAAAGTTGCGTAAAAACTCACAGAGGTCAGACATCCATGCCCACTCATCGCTAGTGAAGAACAGAAGCTGACTGGAAAGGCGACGACCATGTTGCAGCTGGTATTCCACTACTGCCCTCTGCTGCTCACAAAGCCTGGCCAACATGTGGAAAGTGGAGTTCCAGCGCGTTCTCAGGTCGCACAACAGTCAGTGAGCTGGCAATTGCAAACGCTGCTGCAGCATTGCCAGACTAGCGGAAGCTGTATATGACTTTCGGAAATAGGCACACAGGTGGCGCACCTTCACCAGTAGCTCAAGCAAATTGGGGTAGGTTTTGAGAAACCGCTGAACCACTAAGTTGAACATGTGGGCTAGGCATGGTATGTGTGTGAGCTTGCTGAGCTCCAAAGCCGCCACCAAGTTGCGGCCATTATCAGACACGTCCATGCAGGTTGTAGGTTGAGTGGCGAGAGCGCTGCAAGATAAGAATTCAGAGGTGGAAGTGGAGGAGGAGGAGAAGGGGGGTTGCAGCCACTAATGTAGGTGGTGGCGGAAATCCTGATGGAAGTAGGGCCCACAATCTTTGGCGTCGGTAGCACCTGTGCCATCCCAGGGTACGACTCGCTCTGGGCCTCCACAACGTTCATCCAGTGTGCCATCAGGGAAATGTACTGTAGCATCCCTGGCCAAAAGCACTTGTCCATGTGTCAGTCGTTAAGTGGACCTTCCCAGTAACTGCGTTGGTCAGGGCACGGGTTATGTTACGGGACACATGCTGGTGTAAGGCAGGAACGGCAAACCAGGAAAAATAGTGGCGGCTAGGTACTGAGTAATGAGGGACAGCCGCCGACATCAGGCTGCGGAAAGCCTCAGTGTCCACAAGTCTAAACGGCAACATTTCCAGGGCCAGAAATTTGGAAAGGTGCACATTTAGTGCTATGGCCTGTGGGTGACTGGCTGGGTATGTGCGCTTTCGTTCAAAGGCCTGGGGTATGGACATCTGTACACTGAGCTGGGGCACAGAAGTGGTTGTGCTAGCTGATGGTGCTTGCGAAGGTGCAGGGTGGGAGACATCTGGGCCTTCGTCTTGGACAGGGGATTGGCCAGCATGTAACACAGGGGAAGAGGACGCAGTGGTGTGACCCGCAGACACTGATTGTGGACCCAGGCATTCGGACCACCTATTAGGGTAATTTGCTGCCATGTGGCAGATCATGTTGGTGGTGGTCAGGTTGCCAGTGTTCACGCCCCTGTTCATTTTGGTACGGCACAGGTTGCAAATGACAATTCTATTATCGTTTGCACTTTCCTCAAAAAAGCGCCAGACTGCGGAACACCTACTCCTTGACAAGGGAGATTGCCGCAAGAAGGTGCTCCGGGGAACAGTTGCGGGCCTGTTTGGTGTGGCCCGCCTTCTCCCTTTTGCCACCCCACTGCCTCTTCCAGCCTGTTGTGGTGCTGCGGATCCCTCCCCCTCTATACTGCTGTCCTCGCTCAGCTTGCCACCTTCCCAGGTTGGGTCAGTGATTTCATCGTCCACCACCTCCTCTTCCACTTCCTCACTGTGGTCCTTCTCCTGACTTGTTGACCTAACAAGAACCTCACTTATTGACAACTGTGTCTCATCCTCATCATCCAGCTCGTAAAACACTAATTGCCATTCCCCACCGTCATCTTCTTCTGACTGTGGATGCTCATGAGTTTGGGAATCAGTGCACAAGATCTCCTCATGTCCCTCTTCAAGCGGGCTTGGCGAAAGGCCCAAATCAAGGAATGGTGATGAAAAGAGCTCCTCTGGGTGTGGGATCACTTGTTTGCCAAGACTCTCCATGGTGGGAGGGAGGAAGATCAGGGTGAGGATTCTGTTGACCAGACTCTTGGCTACTGAGACTGGACTTTGTGGAAGACAGGGTGGTGCTTAACCGACTGGAAGCATTATCTGTTGCAATCCAACCGACCACCTGGTCGCACTGTGTGCTTTCAAGAGTGGTGTCTTGCGCTGCCCTACAAACTGGGACATGAAGCTAGGAATTGTGTGTGACTGTGTTTCTTGTCCTCTGCCCGCAGGCACAGTTTCACCGCACTCAGGGCCACGGCCTCTGCGTGCACCATCAGCAGCATGGCTACTTCCCCGTCCCTTACTGATCGCCTTGCGCACATTAAATGGTATATATGAAAGTATGTCACAACTACAGTAGCGCAGATTTTTTAAGTGTATGAGCAAATATATTTCACTGAATGTCACAGGTATTTAGAAAGCGCAAATGTAATACAACAGATGTAGCGCAGGTAATGTCGCTGTCACCAGCAGCAGAAAAAAATTCACAGAATGTCACAGGTATTTAGGATGCGCAAACGTTATACAGCAGATGTAGCGCAGGTAATGTCGCTATCACCAGCAGCAGAAAAAATGACACTGAATGTCACAAATATTTAGGATGTGCAAACGTTATACAGCAGATGCAGCGCAGGTAATGTTGCTGTCACCAGCGGCAGAAAAAATTACAATGAATGTCACAGATATTTAGGATGCGCAAACGTTATACAGCAGTTGCAGCGCAAGTAATGCCGCTGTCACCAGCGGCAGAAAAAAATTACACTGAATGCAACAAATATTTAGTATGCAAAAACGTTATACAGCAGATGCAGCGCAGGAAATGTTGCTGTCACCAACAGCAGAAAAAATTACACTGAATGTCACAGCTATTTAGGATGCTCAAACGTTATACAGCAGATGTAGCACAGGTAATGTCACTGTCACCAGTGGCAGAAAAAATTAAACTGAACGTCACATATATTTAGGATGCGCAAATGTAACACAACAGATGTAGCAGAGATTGTGTTACTGTCAGCAGCGGCCAAAGAATTGTGCTAAATGTCACAGATATTTAGGATGCGCAAATGTAACACAACAGATGTAGCAGAGATTGTGTTACTGTCAGCGGCGGCCAAACAATTGTGCGCAAATTTAGCGCAGGTTGCGCTCATAATATAAGTAGGAGCCAGATAAAACAATACTCCTTAAAAGGACTTTTGGGTCTCTGAAAGATTAAAACTAAACCTGCCTAAAAAATTCCTATCCTTACACTATCTGTCCCTCCTGCTGCAGCTCTCCCTGACTAAGGCCTTATTCACACAGTCAGTGTTTGGTCAGTGATTTCCATCAGTGATTGCGAGCCAAAACCAGGAGTGAAGCCTCCACAGATATGAGGTATAATGGAAAGATCTGCACCTATTCTGTGTTTTTGATCAGCACCTTGTTTTGGCTCAAAATCACTGATGGAAAACACTGACCAAACACTGCCGTGTGAATAAGGCCTAAGACTGAGCCGAACCACGTGTCATCGGGTGCCACGTGTCATCAGGTGCTTTATACTGAATGCCAGTACGTCTCTGCATGTTTATTGGCTGCGTAGCAGCCAATAAAAGTGCGGGGAGGAGACTCGTGCACACTAGATACTATGTTTAAATTAGATCAAGCATGGTTTACAGTGATCTTTTTAGTCTGTTCTACTTTCATCCGCAGATAGAACCATCAGCCTTGACTACCAACAGTGTTAATAACCATGTCAATGCATGCAAGCTGTGTTTTTATCAGACTGGATAGAACTGGCCAGCCAAAAAAAGGGCTCCAGAAAAGAAAAGATAAAAAAAAACTCAATAAGATGTCCCAGAGAGGCTGAAGACAACCCAGCACGAGAGAAAGTGCCAGAAGAATAGGATTCCTGAATAAAAGGAACTACCTCTGTGGAGAAAGGGTTTAGGGATGACCCTGAAGGAATACCCAACCAAACAAAATGAAGGGCAATCCTGTAAGGTAGAGATATGGATGCAGACCTTACTAGGATGACGACCACTTAAAGAAGAATGCCCCAGACCGAAGGACTGCCAAAACTGTGGCAAACACCTGTTGGCTATGAGCAGATGTTAGGTCGAAGGGAAACTCGAAGAAACACTGGGGGGCTGGGCACGATCCAATATATAAAGCTGAGTGTAAGTATGTATGTACGTCCGCTAAAGGAACCCGCAATGTCGCATTTACAATCACGAAATTTGGCACACAGGTATATCAGGTGTCCGGAAATGCTTTAGACCGGGTCTCAGCTCTCTAGCATCATTCCTCAGATATTCCCAAAAAATGCAACTATGGCAAATATGGCAACATCATCTGACCTACATTAGCCAATAGAAGCCTTCAGGTCTTTCTCCTCATATCCCAACTGCCATACACACAGTCACATGACCCTTATCAGCCAATAGAAGCTCACAGGCCCTTAGTCTCCACATACATACAGTTGTTCACCAGGTTTCCAACAATCCAGACATTTTTCTTCACTGCTGTAGGTCACCTTTAAGGGGATGGTCCGCTATGGAGGTCAGTGTTAAGGGGCGGGGTGCTGTAGAGGTCACTGTTAAGGGGAAGAGGTGTTGTGGAGGCCACATTTAAGGGAACGGACCTCTGTGGAGGTCACTGTTAAGGGGACGGGTTATTGTGGAAATCAGTGTTAAGGAGACGGGGTACTGTGCAGGTCACTAATAGAGGGGTGGCCGCTGTAGAGGTCACTGTTAAAGGGGAGGGCACTGTGGATGTTACTGTTAAGGGGGCAGGCCGCTGTAAAGGTCACTCTTAAAGGGGGCGGGCACTGTGGAGGTCATTGTTAAGGGAGGAGGGGAGGCCACTATTAAAGGGGCAGCGAGGTACTGTGAGGTCATTGTTAAGGCGGTGGGGTAATGTGAGGTCACTGTTAAGGGGCAGGCCCCTGTAGAGGTCACTGTCAAGGGGATGGGGTGCTGTGAAACTCACTGTTAAAGGGGCAGGCTGCTGTAAAGGTCAAAGTTAAGGGGGTGGGCTGCTGTGGAGCTCCCATTTTAAGGGTACTTTAGATGTCACTGTTATAGGGGATACTGTTGATATCTTTTAACGAAACACACAAACATTAAATAGATGAAATATACCCGTGCAAAGCCGGGTCCTTCTGCTAGTGAAATATAGATTGTGAATTTTCAATAAAAGAAGGAAGGAAAAGCTCCCTCCTCCATAGAACCATCTGGAAAAAGATGAGGCACCATAAGAGGTGGATACAGTGACAAACCTGTCTTTTTCAGGGAGTACAAAAATGCTGGAAACAAGACTCCTCTGAACTTCACCATTGAGAAATGGAGGATCGTTGCTCCCCAAATGTGAAGGCAGTGTGTAGCTCATGGATGAGGAGACATGCAAACATGGAGAAGTCTGCAGGCCAAAAGGGGCACTTTTCTGATACATGTATAAAGGAAAAGAACAATACAATGCAGACATGTGCCTGACCACCATAAAAACATGTTGGAATGAGGGCTGAACTTCAAGTAAGAAAGAGTCCTGCAGATTCCTAGTATGTGGCTAGAAACCAAGAGAACATAGAGACTGGATGAACCATAGGTTCCATAAAATAGATTAAAGAACCATGCTAAGCTAAGGCAAGAGAAAACCTTTTCTGTTGGGTAGCACGGTGGTTCAGTGGTTAGCACTGTGTTCAAATCCAACCATCTGCATGGAGCTTGGGTGGGTTTCCTTTGGGTACTCCAGTTTCCTCCCACACTCCAAGGACATACTGGTAGGGAACGTAGATTTTGAGTTCCATTGGGGACAGTGTGATGCTAATGTCAATAAAGCATCTGTGGAATATGACAGCGCTATATAAGTGAGTATAATAAATAAATAAAAATAATAAGGTAAAATTTAAGCAAGCACAGTTCGCAGCTAACAGAGAGAGGACTCTGGAGCCTAAGGAGGAACTAGTCCTATACTGTGAAAAAAGGACCATCCAATAGAATGGCCAGGAAGTAGAAAAAGGGTTAATTACTCTTACCAGTAATTGGTTTTTCCAATAGCCCCCCAATAGCCTCAGTCTAATCCACTTGAGTGCCACATTCCATAGCATCTTGGATGATCTACTTGACTAGTTCCCTCCTGGGAGGCTGCTCATGGCACCTTTGAGTACATTTTGACCACCTCTTTGCTACAGCCATGTCACGTGTGTCAGGTTTGGTTCTGCTCTACATTCAGTCTACAGGATCCTGTGATGTTTGGGGCGTGGGCTCATTATATGGGAGCTTCTTTCTCCTGTGATAACACTATTTTCCCCAGTGCCTCCACAATGGCACTCGCAGGAGGGTGTCCCCACCCCCAGGACAGGAATCAAGATAGAAGCATAGGATTTTAAAAGGCCTCCTCCCTCTACCTCATTCAGTCAATGAGAAAGGACACAGTGATGTCAGAAAAAATATATTAGAACATAAATAAATTACAGCATTTTCAAATTAAAGTTGTTAAAATTATAGGGAGGGAAAACTCCTGGTGCCGTTGTGGAGGCTACTGGAAAAACCAATTACCAGTAAGAGTAATTAAGCCTTTTCCCTAGTGACTCCACAACTGCACTCACAGGAGGATTAACAGAGAAAAGACTCTAGGGTAGGACAACAGCTGACAGAATTCTGCATCCAAAGGACAAGTCCTGGTTATGGAGAACGTCAGGCTTATAATGGTTAAAGAAAGTCATTGGGGTTTGCTCTGCAAATCTGGTCTAGGGAAACAGAAGTGGTCTCTCCCAGGAGGCCGACATGGCGAGGGTAGAGTGAGATTTTATTCCAGTAGGAGGTTGCAGATTTTTCTGAATATAGGAAAAAGAAATTGTATCTCTGATCCATCTGGCAATAGTTGATTTGCTGGCAGCTAGATCCTTATTAGGTCCATGTTATTGGAGAAAAAGATGATCCAGTTTTCTGAAATTACCCATGGTTTTTAGGTATGCCATCACACATCTCCTTACATCTAGATTGTGGAATTTCTTCTCTTTATCAGTAGAAGCAGATGGGGAGGAGGGTAAAGATACCTACTATTAGCAATGAAAATGAGAAATTACCTTAGGTAGAAAAGAAGGACAACGTCTGTGGACTATGCGGTCTTCCAGATACGTGAGATAGGGAGATTTACATGAAAAAGCCTGAATTTTGCCAATTTTTCTGGTGGCTGTGATTGCCAGGAGAAGAAGTCTTATAGGTGAGTCATTTTAGTGAAATTTCCTCAATCGGTTTAAACGGGGCTCCATCAGGACTGAGATAATTAAGCTTAAAGGGAATCTGTCAGCTCTGAAACACCCTCCAAACTACAGTTAGTGGTGTATAGTGTAAGTGATAACAAGTCTGTGTATGTAATTTTTATCTTCATACTCACTTGCATTCTGACTCTGTGCTCTGACAAACCAGCAGTAAAATGCACTCAGTGGACTCCAGTGCTCACGCAAATAATAAAGAGGACTCAAAGAAGAGTCTTCTCAATGAAATTTACTGCCAGTTTGTGGGAGCACAGCGTCAGAATGAAAGTGAGTATGAAGATAAAACTTACATAATCAGATTCAGCACCACTTACACTATACATCTCTTACTCTCGCTCAGGGGGTGTTTCAGAGCGGACAGGTTCCCTTTAGGTCCCAAGGTGGAATTATGGAACGCAAGGTAGGGAAATATTATAGCTCCCTTCAAAAATCGATTGATTAGTGGAGAATCAGCCAACTTGATGTCTAAAAAGGCACTAAGGGCAGAACCTGAACCTTGAGAGTAGCAGGTTGGAGACCCTTATCCAGGCCTGACTCTAAAATATTTTGAATGACTGGTTGAATTTGATTGTCTGAAAAAGAAAGCAAGGCTTTCCAGGTTCTTAAACAAATCTTAGATGTTATGGATTTTCGGCTTAGTAACATGACGGATATCACTGCATCTGACAACCCTTTTTGTCTTAAGGGGAGACGTTAAACCTCCCGGCCATCAGATGGAGTTGTGCCACTCTGGGATGGAATACAGGACCTTGGTGAAGAAGATTTGGGACTGTTGGAAGTGTCCAAAACACTCCTGCATATAGTTTGAGCAGAAGAGGAAACCAAGATTTTCTTAGCCAAAACGAGCCCTTTCTTCCACCACCTTCATGAGGGTCCTTGGGATCAGGCTGAGGAAAGGCATAAAAAAGGACTTTTGCAAACAGGTCTAGGACGGGCAATCCCCATTTGTTGGAAATTTGCTTGAATATTTGTCCGTTTAGAGACCATTTCAATATTTCTCAGCTCAGGTAGTCGGCCACTACATTGTCTACTGCCTTCACATGAACTGCTGTTAGGGATATTAGGTTTCTTTCGGCCTAAAAAAGATATTTTGAGAGATTGATGCCAGGGTATTGGCTTTGACCGCTTAAGTTAGCCACAGTAGTAGTATTGTACTTTTACGTGTTTGGATAATGAACTTTTGTGGAGGGAGGTAAGAACGTTGTATACCATTGTGAGCTCTTTTAGACTGGAGGAAGCTTTTACCATATTTTTGTCCCAAATGCCCTGAACAAACTGACCTCACTAGTGTCCTCCTCATCCCTGATTGCTAGTGTCTGTGGTCACGACCATTTGTCTTTCTTGTCACCCACAGACTCCGGTTCTTTTTTTAAGTTCTGTAAGTCCTTTTTTCTGTTAGTTCTTTTTTTATTCTCCACCATATCAAGAAATCTTTCAGTTGAGGAATGTAGATTCTTTTGTCCAGAGTGGACTGAGTCTCATCCCAGGAAGCCAAGAGGAGTGAAGTACTCTTGTATAGCTTTAAGCCCACCTGACTGATGGGATAGCTGCTCTTAGAAGCCCTAGAACAGTCTTTGCATGCCTTATGGAAGAGGTTCTCTGACTGCAAAATAGAGAAATAGTTTGGCATAGAATCATCTGTTTCTCTTGAGGCAGAAAAGACATTAGTTGATGAGAGTCCAAAAGAACTCCTAGATTTTTTTGTTTATTTGGAGTCAGATCCGATTTTTTGAAATTTATAATCCAACTCAGGTTTGTGATGGATTTCTGAATCAGGGAAAGATGGGACCGAAAATCTTTTTCTGAGGGGGAGGCAATCAGGAAGTTGTCTAGATATGGAATTATTAAAATTCCCTGCAGGTGAAGATATTTTATTACCTCAGACATTATTTTTGAAAATATCCTTTGAGCAGAAGGAAGTCAGAATGGAAGAGCCCCAAACTGAAAATGGTGTAGCTGGCCTTTTATATACACTGCAATACTTAAATATTTCTGGTGGTCTCAGCAAATGGGGACATCATAGTATGCATCCTGAAGGTCCATGGTAACCATATAACAGTATTTAGCAGGTTTATGGTGGACTTTATGGTCTCTATTTTGAATCTTTTGTAAATTACTGAATGTTTAGATTTATTAAGAGTTGGTAAGCCCCATTTGGTTTTTGGACTACAAATACTGGAGAATAAAATCCCATGTGAAGTTGACTTATTGAAACCTGACAAAGAACCTGCTTCCGGATTAGTGTCAATATTTCCTATTCCAAATTGCTTTTTTTATTTCTTAGGGAAGAACCTTGTTTATAATGAAATGATCTGGGGCAGAGATTCGAATTCTAGTCTGAGGACTTCCTTTATGGTAGCTAATACACTCGGGGGGGAGGCTCCCATTTTTTCCCAGGCCGGGGCAAACTCCCTTAACCTGCCCCCTACTTGACTTATGGCGTCATTGTGTATTGCAAGAGGTATTGTTGGGATTGAAGAGAAATACTCTTTCCTTTTCCTTAGATGGTTGCCATTTTCTGAATCCATATTTTTCTCTCTGATCTGTTTTCGTTTTCTTTTGATTTAGAAAGGAGCATGATGATGGAAAAATCTACTCTCAGAAGGAAAGCCTTTCTGTCTGTCAGAGGCTTTATCAAGTATGTCATTCAGAACTGAGCCAACAATCTCCTTTACATGGAATAGAGCACAGGCGGTTTTGGAGCTTGCATCTCCTGACCAAGAGCGAAGCCATATCGCATTGCGGGAACCATTTGAAATGGCAGCAGATCTAGCAGAAAATTTAACTAAATCTGCTGATACCTTTTTTTGATGCCTTTTTTAACATTGGAAGGGAGGCTAATATTTCCTCTCTGGGGTTTTGCTAAATGGTCCTCCAACTAATTTAACCAAACCGATAATGTTCTGGCCGTGCAATACTAGGACGTAACATGGCCATATTTGTTTCCCAAGCTTTCTTTAACAGATTTTCACATATTTTATCCATTGGGTCTCATAAGGGACCAATATCCTAAAATGGAAGTGAGGTCTGATTTGAAATGCTAGCCACTGGGGCGTCAATTTTGGGTGGTTTATCCCATAAATTAGACTCTTGATTCCTCGTAACGGAATTTGTTATAGCAGTTCTCTTTTCCGGATCTCTCCACTCTCTGGAAATTAAAGGGGTATTCCGGTTACCATAAATATAACTTATGTTTAAGACTAATTCATCATCAATAATTACCTAATATAATGTCAATTTCACATATTTACCGTTCAGTAGTTATAAAAGTAGTTTTCTTCCTCTGCTAACCACTGTGTTTCCTCATAAGTTACCATGGCATCGGCCTGTAGTTCTGAGCCTTTGTTAGGTCGAGCATGCTCAGTGTGTTGCTGATTACTGATTAGAGGGGTCAGGACTGGACTATATATCAGGCAGCCAATCAGTAAACATCAACACTCACAGCAGGAAAGCTAGGGATTGTGGGAATTGTAGTTTTGTGAGGAAAGATCAGGCACTACAATACTGTCAGTGTGTTGCAGGCTCACACAGGAGCTAGACAAATGGATTGCAAGGTAAATAGAAGCTCTGGTATAGGTATGGGTTCTGGTTGGGTCACAGCTTGCATCCTTAATGCAGTTTTTTTTTAAAAATAAGTTACTTTACCGAAATACCCCTTTAATGCCCTGATATTATGTATAGAGAAAACCCTTTTCTTCTTCTCCTAGAATCCCTGAAACATTTGATCATGGATGGAATGGGTTTCTTTAACATCTTCTATATTAATAGTTGACCTAATAGTTTTTAAAAGGCTTTCTGTCTCTTCTGGGAGAAAAAGCAGTTTTCCAAAACCGTCATCCGAGGAATCAGAGTGAATGCCTGACATGACTTCCTCTTCATCCAATTCAAATGCAATATCAGAATTAATAGACTTGTTAGATGTAGATGGTCTCGGGGAGAGTGGAGTTAATCTGGAATCCACTGCCGTGCTGACCTCTTCCTTAATAATAGATCTCATAGTATTAAGGAAGAAAGGTGATTCTTCTGTGACTACTTTCTCAATGCATTAGGGACACAGAGCTCTTTTGAGCTTTGAAGAGAAGGATTTTCTGCATATGGGGCATTTTTGGCATCCCGTTTCTCCCCAAGCAGGATCCCCATGCTTGCGGGCAGGCTCAGCAGCGTCCATAGGAGCAAGCATCATCCACAGAACAGCAGTGAATAGGTGGACGTGAATTTGAACTTCCCACCCTGAATAGTCAGCGGCGTCCTGTTCTCCTGCCGAACCCAAGACCACGCTCCTGGAAGTGATTTGCCAGCCTGAGGGTTGCCTGCACAAGATGGCTTACACCGAAAAACAGGGAAGAGAGGCCATGCGTTCCCGGAGCCCCCATTACCTGTAACAACCCTCCCACACTGTGGGGAACATAGAGAGGTCATGCGGCCATACAATCCACGATTCCTGGCTGTCCAGGAGGAGCTTCCACGTGCACCGGACGACAGGAAACAACAATTGAATTAGGCTACTTTCACATTAGCGGTTTTTTGGATCCGGCAGGGTTCAGCAAAAACGCTTCCATTACTGATAACACAACCATCTGCACCTGTTATGAACGGATCCCTTGTATTATATTTAAGGGCTCGTTCACATCACCGTTCAGCCTTTCCGTTCTCCTGCTCCGTTTAGGAGCAGGAAAACGGAAAGGACGGATTCGTGCCAGGGGGCCTAAGGGACCCCATAGACTATAATGGGGTCCGTTACGTTTCCGCTCAGAAGATGATTTTTGAAGCGGATACAAAAGTCCTGCATGCACAACTTTTGTCTCCGCTCCAAAATCATCTTCTGAGTGGAAAACTAACGGACCCCTTTATAGTCTATGGGGTCCTTAGGCTCCTTTCGGCTGAGTTATGTGCCAAATCCGTCCTTTCCGTTCTCCTGCTCCTAAACAGATGTGAACGAGCCCTAACCCAGCCAAGACGGATCTGTCATGAACTCCATTGAAAGTCAATGGGGACAGATACATTTTCTATTATGTCAGATAGTGTCAGAGAAAACGGATCCATCCCCATGCTGCGGTTTGCTCTCCGATATGAGAACGGAACGGAATGCATTTTGGAGCATCCCGTTCTGTTCAGTCATGTTTTTTCCACCATAATTTGCAAATAAATTCTTTAAAAATCAGACAATGTGATTTTCTGGATTTGTTTTCTCATTTTGTCTCTCATAGTTGAGGACTACCTATGATGTCAATTACAGGCCTCTCTCATCTTTTTAAGTGGGAGAACTTGCACAATTGGTGGCTGACTGAATATTTTTTTCCCCACTGTATGTATGTATATATATATATATATATATATATATATATAACATAGTAACATAGTTTATAAGGCCGAAAAAAGACATCTGTCCATCCAGTTCGGCCTGTTTTCCTACAAGTTGATCCAGAGGAAGGCAAAAAAACCCTGTGAGGTAGAAGCCAGTTTTCCCCACTAGGGAAAAAAATTCCTTCCCGACTCCAATCAGGCAATCAGAATAACTCCCTGGATCAACGACCCCTCTCTAGTAACTATAACCTGTAAGATTATTACCCTCCAAAAATACATCCAGGCCTATATATATATATGTATACATATATATATATAGAGAGAGAGAGAGAGAGATTATTTGTATCCTGAGGCCATTGTATCTTGAGGGATCACAATATATATAGATATATATTAATTTTTTTTATTTTTTGTTATATCATGAAAGCTGTACAACATAATTTGGTCTAATTACACAACTGGTTGTCATTTGATCCACAAAATTAGTAAACCTTACTTGTTTTAATTTTTATGTTATTTAATGTAGCTAGATACTCACTGTCAATATCAGCTTGCAGTTGGTAACTTGAATGATCATTGGCAGTATTTTGGGAATCTGTTCATCCTCTAGAAAAGGTCCTATATGTTTTAAAGCAGATATGGGAATCTCCAAGCTAAAATCTTGAATATGTAATCGTAAAAATCCATTATGTACAGCAAGTGGAGAGAGAGAAGCTGCAGTAGGACCAAGATCAAAGTTCAAGATCATACGTGAAGATGTTGTGGTGGTGGGAGTACTTGTTAAAAGACCTATTAAAATATGGAAACAGATTTGGGACATCATAAACTACTGCAGCATGTTCTGCATAATGTCTCATTTATTGCATTCTGATCATATCTGATATTTTTAATCAGAATTCAGCTAAACGATTGTTCAAACAGGAAAGATGAGTGATGAAAGCTGAAAGATGAGTGATGAAAGCTTATCTGACAGATTCATCAATAAATAGCATTCTGCAGGCTGCTGAAGCCAAACAACACATTTTTAATTAAAACCAATTGGAATATTTTTGCAATAAAAATGAAAAAATTGTGTACACAAACTCTAATGTGGTAAAAGGGTGTTCTACAGGACATGTTTTATGAGAAAACGTAGACACAAAACACTACTATTTAAATAATTGGCAGCTGTTGTAATTGTGATAAAACAAAAAAAAAATACTTACTTATCACACTTTTCCCCTACCACTTTCAGTGTCACCCTGCAGTCCTCCAGCTGCTAATTTGTTTTTCTGGCTGCACTGGTGGCAATCCATGCACATCACCACTGCATCCACCCACTGGCCTCCAGCAATGCCATTCCCTATACTGCCAAAGACACTGTTTGGCTGTACACTGATGGAATGTCACTACTGCAGACAGGAAGAAGACATCATCAGTGCAGAATCAAAGCGCAACACTGGAAGTGGTAGGGGAAAAAATGTAAATGTATGGGTTTATTTAGTTGCCCATAGCAACCAATCAGATTCCGCTTTTTATTTTTGACAGCTCCTTTGGAAAAATGAATGGTGGAATCTGATTGGTTGCTATGGGCAACTAAGCCAGTTTTATTTCACACAAGTTTGATAAATGACCCCAATAGATTTTATTATCACATTGCCCAACCTGCGGCCCTCCAGCTGTTGCAAAACTATAACTCCCATCATGCCCGGACAGCCTACAGCTATCAGCCTACAGCAGTACATGGTGGGAGTTGTAGTTTTACAACAGCTGGAGGGTCGCAGGTTGAGCATCCCTGATATAAACCATATATGAAACCACATAAGGGGGCAGAGCTGGTTTCTATTTGTGTCAATATATTTATTAGTGAGCCTGTAGAAAAATTGCACAATGAAATATAAATTCTTTCAGATAATACTAAACCAATGTTTAGGCTGAACATGTGCCAAGGAACAATAAACATATTGGCCTATTAAATCAGTTCTATTGATTATCAGCAGCACATCCCTGATTACACAGGGAAATGTGCTGCCCGATAATTGTGCATCTTTCATCCTGTTGCAAATCAGCCAACAAATTGTGTTTTCTGATTTACTGGGTGATCGGCAGCATGATTATATAGGCCAATTATTGGGAAGGAGCATTCCAATGAACACTTGTTTCCCATAATTGGCCTGGAAATCATTCAGTCTAATAGGGCCCTTACACAAAGGAGAACAGTTTACTGCTGCAGATAGATTTAGATGAGGTTTAAAGTGGACCTGTCAACTTTCCTGACATGTCAGTTTTAGTAACTACTTTCATTCTCCATGTAATTACAGTTCTGGACCATCTATTCTTATGATTCTATTTTGTGCTATTCCTATATTATTCCTTTCAGAGGTTTACAGATACATTACCAGCAGTCTGCAGTAATGGTACTGCTGGGGGTTACCAGCAGTGGGTGTGTCTGACTTTGTCCAATCAGTGCTGCTAGTGGCAGACTTATACAGGGACACACGCCCATGTTAACTCATTCCTAACTTCTAGTAGAAATAACATAGAAATGGCACAACATAGAGTCATAAGAACAGATGATCAAAAATTGTTTGTTCTAGAGCTATGTCTGTGACCTGCACCTATCAGACATTGTGAGGATATCCTACCCCTTTAAAAGGAAAACAATAGGTAAAACTGACATGCAAAAGAATAGTGAAGTGAACTGTAGCAAACAGTATCAAGCCAATGTTGACAAGCCAAATAAAATCAGGTGAAGGGGCATAAATGAACAACATATGCAATGACAACATAGTTCTACCACATTACAAAAATCACTTATCAGAGTGTTGTAATCAGATCTAATCAGACTAATCTAAACTAATCAGAGTGTAAGGAGTGTTGTGTACAATTTTGGGTATTAGTGCACACGAAGGATATTGAACCTGCTCATGGTTTACTAAGGCAACAAATGTATATGGAATTGGTGAAAACACAGATGCCGGTGCATTAACCCTCGCACTGCCGCGGTCAGCACTGACCGCGGCATGTGTGATGTCTGTGGTGGGAGGGAGAGGCATCGGGCTGCCTTCTACGGAAGCCTGTGAGATCCAGCCCCCTGGATCTCACAGGCAGCAGGCTGTAAGTGTATTACACTGTGTAATACACTTACAGTCAATGCATTACAATACAGAAGTTTTGTAATGCATTGTGCAGGGGATCAGACCCCCAAAAGTTGAAGTCCCAGACTGGGACAAAAAATAAAGTGAAAATAGAAGTTAAAAAAATAAAGTTTTACAAAAAAGTTTTAAGAAAAAAAAAATAAAAATGTAATTTTCCCAAAATAAAGTTAAAAAAAATTGGAAAAATAGGGGCATACAGTAGGCATATTAGGTATCGCCACGTCCGTTTCAACCGGCTCTATAAAAATATCACATGACCCACCCCGCTAGGTAAACGCCGTAAAAAATAAAAAATAAAAACTGCAAAAAAGCCATTTTCTGATCACCTTGCCTCACAAAAAGTGTAATACCAAGCGAACAAAAAGATTTATTATTCCCAAAATGGTACCAATCAAACCGACATCTCGTCCCGCAAAAAATGAGACCCTACCTGAGACAATCGCCAAAAAAATAAAAAAAATATGGCTCTCATAAAATAGCAACACAAAAAAAAGATTTTATTCTGTTCAAAAATGCATCTAATGTGTAAAACTTAACAAAAAAAAAATGTTAGACATATTGGGTATCACCGCGTACGTAATAACCTGCTCTATAAAAATATTACATGAGATGGCCTCCAAGGTGAATGCTGTAAAAAAAATTAAAAAAAACTATGCCAAAACAGACATTACTTTCCCTCTTGCCTCACAAAAAGTGTAATAGCAGGCGATCAAAAAAGTGTATAAGTTACCCAAAATGGTACCAATCAAACCGCCATCTCGTCCAGCAAAAAATGAGACCCTACCTAAGACAATTGGCAGAAAAATAAAAAAAATAGGACAGTTAGAAAATGGCAACACAAAAACAAGATTTAATTCTGTTCAAAAAATTATTTACTGTGTAAAACTTAATAAAAATAAAAATGTTAGACATATTGGGTATTGCCGCGTCCGTAACAACCTGCTCTATAAAAATATCATATGATTTGCCCCTTCGGGTGAATGCTGTAAAAAAAAATAATTTAAAAAACTGATTTTTTTTTACCTTGACTCACAAAAAGTGTAATACCAAGCGATCAAAAAGTCTTATGTACCCCAAAATGCTACCAATGAAAAAGTCACCTCATCCCACAAAAAATGAGCCCCCACATAAGACAATAACTCCAAAAAATAAAAATCAATGGCTCCCCCAAACTAATCCATCAAAATCTGTGCTGCAAAATCCATATGGCGCTCCTTCTGTTTTGAGTCCTGCCATGTACCCCCACAGCAGTTTATCATCACATATGGGGTGTTGCCGTATTCAGGAGAAAATGGAAAATGAAAAATCTGGGGCTAAAGCAACATTTTATTGGAAGAAATGAAACTTTTTATTTTCACAGCCAAGTGTTTCCAAATTCCATAAAATGCTTAGGGGCTCAAAGTGCTCAGTACACCCCTTAATATATTCTTTGAAGGGTGTAGTTTCCAAAACGAGGTCACTTTTTGAGGGTTTCCACTGTAGGTCTCTCAATTACAAAATGGTGCCTAAAAACCATTTTAGCAAAATCTGCCTCCAAAATCCATAGGGCGCTCCTTTCCTTCTGACCACTGCCACGTGCCCATAGAGCAGTTTACCACCGCATATGGGGTATATCTGTAAATTGAAGAATCAGAGTAATGTATATTAAGGGTTTAGTTTGCTGTTAACCATGTGTTGCAAGAAAAAAATTATTAACATGAATAATCTACCAAAAAATTGAAATTTAGAAATTTCCCCTCCATTTTCCTTTAATTCTTGTGGAACACCTCAAGGGTTAACAAAGTTTGTAACATCAGTTTTTTTTATAATTTGAGGGGTGTAGTTTCTAAAATGGTGTCATTTATTAGTGGTTTCCATTAGGTAAGCCTCACAAAATCACTTTATAACTGAATTGGTGCTAAAAAAAAATGATTTGGGAAATTTTGTTGAAAAATTGCTTCTAAACTTCTAAGCCCTCTAACTTCCTGTAGTGTAAAATGTTTGGAGCACTCTCACTTGCTGAGCCGCAGCATAACATATTTTTCACTTCATAAGACACTTTTTTGGGGGAGAAAAATGGCAGTGCATCTTATGGAGCGAATACTACACAGTAGGACTGGGGAGGGGTGAATTCAGCACTCCTGCTGCTGGCTGTACTAACCTCTCCCTGGTCTTCTCCGTTGCTGTGCAATGTCATGTCACTGTGCAGCGTGGGCCTGGAGAGGATTAGGGAGACATGCAGGAAGAGCGGTTGGATCTGCAGAATACTGATGCAAGCCGAAGCTGGAGAGGTAAGGTCATATATTTATTTTACTGTCTGATGAAGATCTGAGGTCTAATCATCAAGGGTCTGAGTTGGGGGTCTAATCTGAGGTCTAATGAGGATTCAGGGTATAATTTGGGGGTCTGATGAAAAAAATGTTTTAGTCAAATCCTAGGTGCTTCTTATAAAATTAAAAATAATAGTGCTCAATAGGTGGTGGGTGCAGGCTTTATAATACAGCCAAACTGGCACCTGGCCTCACTGACAGGGATCAGCGGTGATGCTGATCCAGGTCATTCAACCACTCATATGCCACTATCAATTGTGACCATGGCATCTGAGGCAATTTCTCTGGGAGGGCTGCGCTCCTAGGGCTCAAACGGCAACCTTGAGGAATAGTTTTGTTGCTGTGGTAGCCTTAAGTCTAGGCTACCAGGCTTGCCAAAGGCTATGTTCCTATAGTGAATCTCCCATGGACTGCAATGGTAAATCACTGTAGTCTATGAGAGAAGCAATCAGACAATTTTATATTCAAGTCCCCTAAAGAGACTTTAAAAGTATATTAAAAGTATATTTTTTATATATAAACTAGGAAAATATAATAGACAAACCAGTACCGCCACTTCCCAAAATGCCCGAACTATTAAAATATAAAATTCCATGATTCACCATGTTTTGGTCACTTTATCCCCTCCCCCTGAAAAAAAATTTAATAAAAGTTATCCAAAAGTCTATGTATGTAAAAAAAAACAAAAACTAATGTTAGTCCCACAAAAACAAGCCCTCATAAAGCTCTGTAGACAGAAATACAAAAAAGTTATGGTGGTCAGAAAATGGCGATGCACAGACGTTTTTTTTTCAAAGGTTTTTGTTTTTTTAAAGTAGGAAAACAAGATTAAAACTATTAAAAAAATTAATGGAGTAACTGGTGTAAAGTACAACTGGCTTTGTTGCCCCTAGCAACCAAGCAGATTCCATATTTCATTTTCCAAAGGAACTGTGGAATCGGATTGGTTGTTATGGGCAACTAAGCCAGTCCTACTTCACACCAATTTGATAAATGACCCCATAAATTTGGTATTGCTGGAATAGTACTGCACAATGAAGGTTGCTAAAACAAATCCGAAAAATTATTGACAAAATTGCCATTTTGTTTCCAAGTTCACCCCACGAAGAAAATCTAAAAGATTTTATTGTCAGGGTCCCCTCAACAGTATTATATGTATACAGGACATTATATAGAGTAGAGTAAAATAACATAAATACAGTAAACACATGTGAGAAATGGATAGAGCAGCTGCTGGGCCTGGTCTGAAAGATATCTTGACTAGCCACAGGAGTAGGGGTTGCAAAAATTTTGCTTGGGGGTCCATTCAAATATTTGCTGTGGGGCCCAGTAATTTCTAGTTATGCTACTGAAAAGTTGTCATGGTCATCTGATTACCAGATTAGAGTAGATTAATGCTTGAAGCAGGGATTTATTCATATTTGCAGTCTGGACTGCATTTTTATTCTAGGATTAGAACAACTGGCTTCTGCCTCATGGGAATTTCTGCCTCTCTCTCTTTCTCTGGATTAACATTGTAGGAGGCTAATGAACTAATTAAACATAATACATTCTCATATTTACCTTTCAAATCTTCCACTTTTTGAGAACAGCTGATGTTTAAAGCTTTGACAGTAATTGTCAAGTCATCTCCAAAAACATGTGAGACAGAGGAGACATTGTGAAGAGCCACTGAAATAATCTACAATACAAAGCAATATACAGTGTAAATCATTTAGACAAGATCTATCAAGCCACAAATATTTCTATCTACAAGTGGACATGTATTTCAAACAAACCTGCTGCGGTTCACGGCCCTCTGTACTTTGTGATGTGTCATCTTGTTCTGTTAAAACATTTCCTCCATTGAGAGTCATTTCTATTACAAAAATACAATGATACAATGATGTTTAAAAAAAAATTGTCCAAACTATTATTTTCAAAAATCTAAACTAAGAAAATGTCAAGTAAAAGATCTATAAATAAATTATGGATTACACGTCTGTAAACACGTCTGGCATATGCACACCTTTTTTGGCTGTCCATGCTAATTAACAGGGATTTAGTAAAATTTTAAAAAAACTGTCTACTTGTATGTGTAGTACAAATGAGCAAACAAGTAATAGTAAAGGAAAACACTGGCTAACTAAACACTTCAAGGCTCTCATGTTACTTTATTTTAACCCCTTAAAGGGAATCTGCACCAAAATGGCCCCTAAACTGCCCCCAAGAAAGAATCAGAATTGTGCATGAAGAAAACTAAAAAGCCCATCAATCAAATGCAAAGGAGCAGGAAGGGGATGCAGCAAACTTGACTTCAAGCATGAAGCTGCTGCCCTCTTGCCCTTATTTGCAAAGTTATGGGGGTCAGAATATTTATTTTTCCAAAGTTTTTATTTTATAGTTTGGAATTAAAACACAAGAAAAATCATAAGTATGGTATTGTTGTAATCGTACCGACTTAGAGAATGCAGACCATAGGTCAGCTTTACCACATAGCGAACGCTGTAAAAACAAAACTGTGGTGGAATGGTAGGTTTTTTTTCCCATTTCCACCCTGTGGAATTTTTTTTTCAGTTTTCTTCTACATCGTATGCTATATTAAATGGTGTCACTACAAAGTACAACTTATACCACAAAAAAAGCCCTAATGCAGCTGTGAAATTGGAAAAATAGGACACTGCCCTCTCCAACAGTCTAACTCCACAGAAGCCTATTTACAGCAGCATCTGAGGGGTTAAATGACCGAGATCAGAGTTATCTCCGATCCCAGTTACTACCAGCAGGTGAATTATACAGCCGGCACCCGCCGCATACGGAGGGAGCTCAATGCCTGAACCTGCTCCATAATTCCCCTTAATGCTCATCACATACAGGTACATCATGGTGGATTTGTGCCAAGTTTTAAACGTATCCTCTATCCACAGGATAGTGAACAACTGTCGGATGGGTGGGGTCTGACTGCTAGCACAAATCTATCTCAAGAATGAGGAGTTCCTGTGTCTCCCCATAGCAATGGACTATGGTACTGCTGGAGATAGCTATTAGTTACTTAAAGGGAACCTGTCATCTCCAAAACACCCCGTGAACTAGAGTAAGCGGTGTATAGTGAAAGTGACGTTGAGTCCGGTTATGTAAGTTTTATCTTCATACTCACTTGCATTCTGACGCTGTGCTCCCACAAACCTGCAGTAAAATGCACTCACTGGACTCCGGTGCTCACTCACATAATGGAGAGGACTCAAAGAAGAGTCCAGTGAGTGCATTTTACTGCAGGTTTGTGGGAGCACAGCGTCAGAATAGAAGTGAGTATGAAGATAAAACTTTCATATTCGGATTCAGCATCACTTACTCTAGTTCAGGGGATGTTTCGGAGATGACAGGTTCCCTTTAAGTTTCTCTCCCGTAGAGGTGAAAGGTGCGGCAGCCAAGGAAAGCAGAACAGCGGCCTGGTGGGCTGGGAACAAATGGGCAAGTAATGCTCCTTTAATTATTTTTATCATATTTTCCCCCTTGGACAATATTTTTTTGCTCAACTCAGAAAGCTCCTTTAACAAGCTGTTTTACAGATGCTCCATGAAGTGCCTCTATTAAATTCCTGCTCTTGCATATGCACTGTGGATGTTCCAATCAACATTAGGCATGATGAAGTCACCCAAGATTACTATTTGTGTAATCTCATCAGCAGATTATAATTATCCTTAATTTGCTCTGAAGGTTTATATATCACACCCATTCTAATCACAGTCCTCTCTTTAGTTTTCATGCAAACACAGTGAGCTTCTAACACGTTGTGTCATTCTTGTAGTCTACTGAAAAAGAAGTGGAAAAAAAAAACTTCAGTTATTAACTTGCCGGCATCCAATTTCAAAATGAAATTCTCGGTATTTTCACTGTCCAGAGACAACAAATCCAGACCATCTACCGAAACAGTATCCAATGACTGTGTACGAGAAAGATGTGAACTTGTTCGGTTGTGCAGAACATCAACATCTCTGCAAAAGGACATACATAAGTGATATGGTGAAAATAAGTTACTAAACATAATTGGTAAATAATAGAGATGAGCGAGTAGTGTTCGATCGAGCCGGTATTCGATCGAATACTACGCTATTCGGCATACTCGATTTCAATCGAGTATAACGGCGATGGCGCACTTAGAATTCGTTTCCCCTCCCACCTTCCCTGGCGCTCTTTTTCCACCAATCAACATGCAGGGGGGGTATGACAGGCCCGCGGAGCACGCTGGCAGCGCGAAAACAGCGTCTACATGGATTGGCTGGAAAAACCATGTGACCTCGAATATTAAAAACTCAGCTCTTCCTGCTCGTTCGCATATGCTGCGTGAACTTAGTCAGGGACAGAGGCTGGAGAAGGGACAGATAGGTTTTAGCTGTTGGACAGGCAGGAGCGTGATTAAAAGCCCTTATCAGGGCTACTATAGTGCAGTACAGTGATAGCTTTACTACAATATACAGTCTGCAGAGAACGGTTGCTGTATTCAGGGATAGCTGCTGGAGTAGGGACAGAGAGAGGCATTAGTGGTGTATTAGGTGCTCTGCTACATACAAAACTATATTTGGCACTACTGTTCTGCGTTCTTTTTGGCTGCAAAACCCTGTTATATACCTAGTGTGTATATGCACCATCTGATCTGGCAGTATACGGCTGTGAATTTTATTTTTTTTTTAAATACAGTTTATTTGGCTCTAGTGTTCTGGGTTCTGTGTGCCTGCAATACCCTTTTTGTATACCAGGTGTAAATACCCACCGTCTGACCTGTTAGTACACGGCTGTGTACCTAGAAATATAAAAAAAAAAAAAGCCTTTTCATTGGCACCTGTACTTTGCGTTCTCTTGCAAAATAATTGTATATACGTAGTGTTCATACACACCGTCTGATCTGTTTGTACACGGCTGTGTACCTAGAAATATATTAAAAAAAAGCCTTTTCATTGGCACCTGTACTTTGCGTTCTCTTGCAAAATAATTGTATATACGTAGTGTTCATACACACCGTCTGATCTGTTTGTACACGGCTGTGTACCTAGAAATATATTAAAAAAAAAGCCTTTTCATTGGCACCTGTACTTTGCGTTCTCTTGCAAAATAATTGTATATACGTAGTGTTCATACACACCGTCTGATCTGTTTGTACACGGCTGTGTACCTAGAAATATAAAAAAAAAAAAAGCCTTTTCATTGGCACCTGTACTTTGCGTTCTCTTGCAAAATAATTGTATATACGTAGTGTTCATACACACCGTCTGATCTGTTTGTACACGGCTGTGTACCTAGAAATATAAAAAAAAAAAGCCTTTTCATTGGCACCTGTACTTTGCGTTCTCTTGCAAAATAATTGTATATACGTAGTGTTCATACACACCGTCTGATCTGTTTGTACACGGCTGTGTACCTAGAAATATAAAAAAAAAAAGCCTTTTCATTGGCACCTGTACTTTGCGTTCTCTTGCAAAATAATTGTATATACGTAGTGTTCATACACACCGTCTGATCTGTTTGTACACGGCTGTGTACCTAGAAATATATTAAAAAAAAAGCCTTTTCATTGGCACCTGTACTTTGCGTTCTCTTGCAAAATAATTGTATATACGTAGTGTTCATACACACCGTCTGATCTGTTTGTACACGGCTGTGTACCTAGAAATATAAAAAAAAAAAGCCTTTTCATTGGCACCTGTACTTTGCGTTCTCTTGCAAAATAATTGTATATACGTAGTGTTCATACACACCGTCTGATCTGTTTGTACACGGCTGTGTACCTAGAAATATATTAAAAAAAAAGCCTTTTCATTGGCACCTGTACTTTGCGTTCTCTTGCAAAATAATTGTATATACGTAGTGTTCATACACACCGTCTGATCTGTTTGTACACGGCTGTGTACCTAGAAATATATAAAAAAAAAGCCTTTTCATTGGCACCTGTACTTTGCGTTCTCTTGCAAAATAATTGTATATACGTAGTGTTCATACACACCGTCTGATCTGTTTGTACACGGCTGTGTACCTAGAAATATTAAAAAAAAAGCCTTTTCATTGGCACCTGTACTTTGCGTTCTCTTGCAAAATAATTGTATATACGTAGTGTTCATACACACCGTCTGATCTGTTTGTACACGGCTGTGTACCTAGAAATATAAAAAAAAAAGCCTTTTCATTGGCACCTGTACTTTGCGTTCTCTTGCAAAATAATTGTATATACGTAGTGTTCATACACACCGTCTGATCTGTTTGTACACGGCTGTGTACCTAGAAATATAAAAAAAAAAAGCCTTTTCATTGGCACCTGTACTTTGCGTTCTCTTGCAAAATAATTGTATATACGTAGTGTTCATACACACCGTCTGATCTGTTTGTACACGGCTGTGTACCTAGAAATATAAAAAAAAAAGCCTTTTCATTGGCACCTGTACTTTGCGTTCTCTTGCAAAATAATTGTATATACGTAGTGTTCATACACACCGTCTGATCTGTTAGTACACGGCTGTGTACCTAGAAATATAGAAAAAAAGAAGCCTTTTCATTGGCACCTGTACTTTGCGTTCTCTTGCAAAATAATTGTATATACGTAGTGTTCATACACACCGTCTGAACTGTTAGTACACGGCTGTGAAGGCAAAATATTGTAACCAAAAAAAAATAAAATGCGGAGGGGGGCTAGCGGAATCGGACGTGGACGAGGACGGGGGCGCGGAAATGCTGTTGGTGGCCTTGTTGAAGCCAGTGGGGATACAATGCGTGCTGGTGAGGGTCAGCCAGGATCCCACTCATCCAGAATCCCTGCCTTTATGGGACAGTTAAGCAGGGGGCGGGTTACACCGCTGTTGAGGCCTGAGCAGGTTGAACAGGTGGTGCAATGGATAGCCGATAGCGCTTCCACACAGTTGTCCACCAGCCAGTCATCCACACAGTCTCACTCTGACCCTCCTTCCTCCACACCTGGCCAACAGAGTCATCCCACCATTGACCCCTCCCAGGAGCTCTTTTCGGGTCCTTTTCAGATGTGCCGGAAGAATCCCAGGAGCTAGCAGAGGAATTTGTTTGTAGTGATGCCCAACCACTTGAGTATTTCGCCATCTCCTGCTGATGTGGACCCTGAACCAGCATCTGTTATCATGAGCGATGATGATGATGAGACGCAGTTGCCATCAAGGGAGGCTGTTGGAATGTCCAGTGGGCAGGAGGAGGAGCAGAGTGAGGAAGGGAGAGGAGGTGGTGGATGACGAAATGACCGACCCCACTTGGCCAGGGGTGATGTCCAGCGGGAAAGCAGTGGAGAGGTGGTGGTCTGCGCAGCACCGAAAAAGGCAGCAAGAGCGAGGGTCCAGAGGCAGAGGATGTCCAGAGGCAGAGGGATGTCCAGAGGCAGGATGTCCACAGGCAGAGGGATGTCCACAGGCAGAGGACAGTCCAGACAGAGAAGTGAGGCCACAGCCAGCAGGGCCGAAGCTGTTCCCGGCAGCGGGCAGTCGCGCGAAGCTCCCCCATCGAGGCCTCGTACTTCTGTGGTGTGGAGATTTTTTAATGTTTGTGCGGATGACAAACTGAGCGCGGTTTGCACACTCTGCCACTCAAAACTGAGTAGGGGCTCTGAGAAGAGCAATCTGACCACCTCAGGCATGCGGCGTCACTTGGAAGTCAAGCACTGGGCTGAGTGGGAGAGAGCAAACGCAATACAACCTGCGCCCGGTCTTGCTGCCACTGCCTCTTCCCCTTTGTTGTGTGCTGCCACTGCGGTCCAGACCTCCAGCCAGGACACCTCCACATCTGCCTCTGCCTCGGCTACTTTGGGGCCTTCTCCTTCAGCCTCCCCTTCCCCCGCCTCTTCGCCTGCACCTTCACACTCCTCGTCCCAACAACTGTCCATCTCGCAGGCGTTCGACCGCAGGCGGAAGTACGCCTCGAGTCACCCCCAAGCCCAAGCCTTAAACTGCCACATCTCCAAACTGCTGGCCCTGGAGATGTTGCCGTTTAGGCTTGTGGAGACGCAGGCCTTCCGCGACCTGATGGCGGCTGCCGCACCTCGCTATTCCGTCCCCAGCCGCCACTACTTTTCCCGGAGTGCCGTCCCCGCCCTGCACCAGCACGTGTCGCGTAACATCAGGCGGGCCCTGAGGTACGCAGTCAGCGCAAAGGTCCACTTGACCACCGACTCGTGGACAAGCGCTTGCGGCCAGGGACGATACATCTCTTTGACGGCACACTGGGTGAATGTAGTGGAAGCGGGGACGGGGTCGCAAACAGAGACGGCCTACCTACCACCCCCGCCCAAGATTGCCAGCATGGGTTCTGATAAACCCCCCTCCTCCTCCTCCTCTGCCTTAACATCGCCCTCAGCCGCTAGCTGGAAGCGTTGCAGCACTGGCGCGGGGAGACGTCAGCAGGCGGTGCTTAAGCTCATCAGCTTGGGCGACAGGAAGCACAGCGCCCCAGAGGTGAGGGACGCCATATTGCAGCAGACGGAGATGTGGCTGTCGCCGCTGCAGCTAGGACCAGGCATGGTCGTGTGCGATAACGGCCGTAACCTGGTGGCGGCTCTGGAGCTTGCCGAACTCAATCACGTACCATGCCTGGCCCACGTTTTTAATCTGGTAGTCCAAAAATTTCTAAAGACTTACCCCAACCTGGCAGAGCTACTGGTGAAAGTGCGGCGCTTGTGCGCTCACTTTCGGAAGTCAACTGTAGCTGCTGCTAGCTTAAAAAAACTCCAGCAACGCCTCCATTTGCCTGAACATCGGCTGTTGTGCGACCTGCCGACTCGCTGGAATTCCACCTATTCCATGTTGGCCAGGGTGTGTGAGCAGCAGAGAGCATTGATGGAGTACCAGATTATGAATCCACGCGTGCCTCCAACTCAGCTCCCTCAGTTTGCCAACCACGAGTGGCCATGGATGGCAGACATATGCGATGTACTGCGTATCTTTGAGGAGTCCACCAAGAAGGTCAGCAGCGAGGACGCTATAGTGAGCGTAACCATCCCGCTCCTATGCGTCCTTAAAGAATCACTCATCGCAATAAGGGAGAACGCATTGCACGCAGAGGAGACGGGGGTAGGAGGAGACGCAACGGAGCTACACAGTCAGACCACACTTTTGTCTGCTTCACGGTGGCAGTTGCAGGAGGAGGAGGAGGATGAGGAGGAGGAGGACGACGTGGAGGTGGCTGTGGAAGAGGAGGAGGATGCTGGCGGCGAGGGTAGCAGTCAGGCTGTGTGCGTCCCATTGGTTCAGCGCGGATGGGGCGGAGAGGAGGCGGAAGAGGAAGAGGAGGAAATGGCAAGTGATCCTTCTGGTGGGGGCAGTGAGGTCATGCCTATTCAGAGTCTGGCACACATGGCTGACTTCATGCTGGGCTGCTTTTCCCGGGACACACGTGTTGTCCGGATAGTGGAGAACAAACTGTACTGGGTCTTCGCAATCCTGGACCCCCGGTATAAAGATAACGTCTCCTCTTTTATTCCGGTAGAGGAGAGGACGAATCGATTGCTGGAATACCAGAGGGAACTCGTGCAGAACATGATGGAGATTTTCCCACCCACCATCGCTGGCGGCAGAGAGGAGAGGGTCTCCCAGAGTCCCTCAACATCGATCAGGCCCACAGCCACCAGGGGAACACTCTCCAAGGTGTGGGACACGTTCATGGCACCCCCTCGTGCAACTTCCATCACTGCGGGGCCCGCTATCAGCAGGAGGGACAAGTATCGGCGGATGTTGCGGGAGTACCTGGCAGACCGTACCCCTGTCCTCCCCGATCCCTCGGCGTCCTACACTTACTGGGTCTCCAAGTTGGACACGTGGCTGGAACTGTCCCTGTACGCCTTGGAGGTGCTTGCCTGCCCTGCCGCCAGCGTGCTATCAGAAAGGGTGTTCAGCGCAGCCGGGGGCATTATAACCGATAAGCGCAGCCGCCTGTCAACCGACAGTGCCGACAGGCTGACGCTAATCAAAATGAACAGCAAGTGGGATTGACCCGGACTTTGCTTCTCCAACAGTGGAAAGCAGCCAAAAGTGAAGTGCCATCTGTATGAAGTGCCATTTCCTCCTCCACCTCCTCCTCCTCCTCCTTAACCGCCGTAGAATTGCTCCGTAAATAAAAAAAATTATATATTTATGGCTCACCTCTTGGGCCTCCACAAAATTTTTAAGAGGTCTCACCTCTTGGGCCGCCACATAATTTTTAAGAGGTCTCACCTCTTGGGCCTCCACATAATTTTTAAGAGGTCTCACCTCTTGGGCCTCCACATAATTTTATCGAGGTCTCACCTCTTGGGCCTCCACATAATTTTTAAGAGGTCTCACCTCTTGGGCCTCCACATAATTTTTAAGAGGTCTCACCTCTTGGGCCTCCACATAATTTTTAAGAGGTCTCACCTCTTGGGCCGCCACATAATTTTTAAGAGGTCTCACCTCTTGGGCCGCCACATAATTTTTAAGAGGTCTCACCTCTTGGGCCTCCACATAATTTTTAAGAGGTCTCACCTCTTTGGCCTCCACATAATTTTTAAGAGGTCTCACCTCTTGGGCCTCCACATAATTTTATCGAGGTCTCACCTCTTGGGCCTCCACATAATTTTATCGAGGTCTCACCTCTTGGGCCTCCACATAATTTTTAAGAGGTCTCACCTCTTGGGCCTCCACATAATTTTTAAGAGGTCTCACCTCTTAGCCTCCACACAATTTTTAAGACGTCTCACCTCTTGGGCCTACAAACAATTTTTATTATGGCTCACCTCTTGGGCCTTAATACAATTTTTAAGAGGTCTCACCTCTTGGGCCTCCAATATAATTTTTTCGAGGGCTCACCTCAAGCTAACTTTGCGCACTCATTAAAATATTTTCACAACAAGGACCTAAGAGCCCT
This sequence comes from Rhinella marina, assembly GCA_900303285.1. Taxonomy (NCBI): domain Eukaryota; kingdom Metazoa; phylum Chordata; class Amphibia; order Anura; family Bufonidae; genus Rhinella; species Rhinella marina. The sequence goes on from ONZH01013556.1 coordinate 108,053, forward strand.
CGATGGGAGAGCTTTGTGTGGGGGCCTGTTATAGGGAAGAGATGCGGCCCTGCGGGCTCTAGCCTGCCTTCTCCATGAGCCTCTGGCCAGCCCACGGCCTCTTCCTGCCTTTTGCGGTCCTACGCATCCCTCAACATCCCCACTGCTTTACCTGCTAGACATGACACTGGGCCAGGTCGGGTCACTGACATCTCAAGCGCCAACAATTTGGGCATTTTAAGGCTTCTGCATGTGTTTGAGTTGTTTTTACATTTTAAAGAAGACATGTCTGACCACATCTCACACACACACACAATGACAATTAGGGGTGGGGTCTATTTGCTTTCCCCTTTGCCTATGCCATCTGTGGTTGTCATAGGCAACGTGATTTTAAGGGGTGCAGAATTTATCTTCTTTTTTGTCTAGTTTGGCTTGGGGTCCATGGCAATGTAGAGGAAAGAAGGTTTCCTTGTATGGTCTCACTTTACAGAGAGGTTACATTGTCTTTGGAGTGTATTGTTGAGAGGCTGTGATAGTGGCGTAATAGTGCGACTTGGGCGCGTTATATGCACCCAGACATGCTTCCCCTGCTGTCCTAGTTGCATTCCAGCAGTGTTGGCATCCTTTTCTGAGGTTTCAGGGTGGACTTGGTGACCTCCAAGTGGTCGAATTGAGATTTCCAAGTGGCGAGCATTTTTTTCCCATAGACTTTAATGGGATTCGATATTCGGTCGAATAGTCGAATTTCGCGGTCTATTCGAATCGAATTTCGAACTTTCGAATATTTCACTACTCGCTCATCTCTAGTAAATAATAAAAGTATTACAGAAGAAAGGAATACAACTGTTAATAAAACAATCAAGATGATGAGAACAGTGGAATGTAAAAAACAAAACACCATTGAGAGAGATAGCAAAAAATATGCTTAGTTGAAGTACCACACACTTATGTTTTGTGTTACTTAGAAAGTGATGCATTCTTTCCTTTCCAAGGCTAAAAGTCTTACGGTTCAGACCCAGAGTGCTAAGCAATGTGTCATGTGCAAACTCCTTCCACAGTAAAGGGTCTACAGAAACTTCCTTTATTGAAACAGCATCATTAGCTGGAACCTTCTCCAGCAGACCTCCTTTTGTCAGATCATCTGTTTCTTCTTTATTATTATGGTGACAGAGTTGGGAAGTTTCTCCTTTCTGCACATCCAATACCTCTTGAGGCTCTTCTCCTTGTTCAGGGCCAAAACATGAATCTATAATTTCACATTTATTTGTCACATGTGTCTTATTTGTCTTTTTTCCACAATTTATGTCCCCTTCTGCCAGTTCACACTCTACAAGACTGCTCCTTTCAGAGTCCTCCATTCCCAGGGGTGATACCGAGGAGACTGAGCCCGGAAGTAAAAGAGAAATATTGACAACGGGGATTTGCATGCCAACACATATTTTCATATGGTAGGAAGAAGTCATCTGCTTTAAAAAACCTGGCCGTGAATTTGCTGTATGCTTTAAGCCTTCCAGTAAAAGTTGCAGCTGCTCCTGGAAGCGTAACAAGGTGAGATAGTGGTAGTGATTCAGTTGCAGCCGTACTATATCATCGACATGGATCATTACTTGCAACTCAAGTTCAGGAATTAAACAGGCCAGTGCTGTAAATGGCATATGATGTAATAGTATCTCACGTTTAGAACTCCCTCCTTCAAAATAAACAGACAAGCCAGGGCTGTGTAGAGTCCACAATGATGTTGGTGGAGATTCAGAAGAAGGATACAAATGAGAAAGAAATACTGGATGTAGAGGTCCTGGAGGGCAATGGAAATCTTTGTGTGCTGCAAAGGATCGAAATATGCTTTGTAGAACACCAAGGTTAGAACCTGGAGCCTGGCGTGTGTTTGTGAGGGTAACTGAAGAAAGATGAGCACAAACAGAAGATGGTCGATCAGGGGGACTGTAGGTAGGAAGTGTCACAGGGAAGATAAGCTGTAAGGAGGGAAATAGAAAACAGTAAACAAACGCTGAAAGTATGAAGTCCTAGTTGACCAAACTACAAATGAAGACACACCTTAAGATTGAATCCATCTAAGCGGATGTCTCTAGTCTCGACTGCACCTTCATTCACTAACGAACAAACATTTGTTAAATGCTGTAGGTGATGAGACAAATCTAGCAAAAAGAAATTCAACCACAGAATGGACTCGGTAGCAAGGTATAGAAGCAGACCATGGAGTTGTATGTATAGAGCAGGAGGAGGCACTGCGGAAAGAGAGAAAAAAGGGAAGCTTCACAGAAACCTAAATGCACTTAAAACCATTACTGAATTCACTTTAATTTTATTAACCATTGCAGAGTTACCTGGAAGACACTCTCCTGGAAGACAGTAATACTCTATGTATTGAAAATGGATAGCAGAAGAAGCAATTGGTATTTGATGGCATGAAAGAAGAGGTGGTCTTTGGAGGGTCTGTCCAGATGAAGACACCTATATGAAAGGTAGCAATAGCAATTAAAAAAACATTACAATTGTTGATGGTTCAGGAATCCCACTGCTCCATGAAGCATCAAAGCTTCACAGAAGCACTGGGGAAGCAAGGTGGATCGCTTCTGCAGAACCATCAAAATGTTTTTCTGCCACACTGATCGAGCAGGCGTTAAACTGATACTTGGCACACTAAAGTGCAACTTATCATGCCAGTTTAAACAATGTGATATCAGAGTACACCAGGGTTAGGCTACTTTCACACTAGCGTTAGCACGGATCCGGCACCTAAAGGGTGCCGACGGATCCGTGCTAACGCTATACATGTGTGGAGCCGGAGCAGCGCTCCGGCCCCACACATGACACACATTAAAACAACACACAGACTACATACAAACAAACATACAGACATACATACAAACATACAGACATACATACATACTCACATACTCCCGGGACGCCGGCAGAACGTCTTCACGCGCCTCCTGCGCGCAGTGATGACGATTCCCCACAGCGCCCTCTGCTGGGCGCAGTGGGGAAACGTCATCGCAGCGTGCAGGAGGCGCGTGAAGACCTGCTGCCGGCGTCCCGGGAGTATGTGAGTATGTATGTATGTCTGTATGTTTGTATGTATGTCTGTATGTTTGTTTGTTTGTATGTAGTCTGTGTGTATGTATGCCGGATCCGGAATGACCCCCCATTGGAAATCAATGGAGGACAGATCCGGATTACTGGTGTGTCCACACCAAACGGATCCGTCCCCATTGACTTCCATTGGGGGTCATTCCGGATCCGTCTTGGTGCGGATGCCTGGACCGGAGAGCAAAACCGCAGCATGCTGCGGTTTGTTCTCCGGTCTGAAGACGGAACGGAATGCTTTCAGGAGCATTCCGTTGTCTTCAGTTCAGTTTTGTCCCCATTGACAATGAATGGGGACAAAACTGAAGCGTTTTTTTCCGGTATTGAGCCCCTTTGACGGAACTCAATACCGGAATTTAAAAACGCTAGTGTGAAAGTAGCCTTAGCCAGTTAGCAACCAAAAAAAAGGCTGGACGTCTGGCCTCCTTTGTTCCTCTACAGCAGATACTCCTGCTGTGGCTTAAGGCCCTTTTAGACGGGCCGATAAGTCTCCCTGAACGAGCGCCGATCAGCGACATCGGCGCTCGTTCAGGGAGCCTTTACACGGCCCGATGAATCGAGCGCCGGGCCGCACGAGTGATCGCTGTATCGCTCGTGCGGCCTGGAAGCTCCATGCTGTCAGGCGCACATCGCCTGTTTACACAGGGCGATGTGCGCCCGACAGATCGGATCTTTTGGTTTTTACAAAAGATCCAATCAGCCGACGAACGAGCGTTTTGCTCGTTCGTCGGCTGATTAGGGCCACTTTTACACGGGCCGATTATCGGCACTAGCGTTCCTAGGAACGAATTTTCGGCCGATAATCGGCCCGTGTAAAAGGACCTTTAGCACACAGACCATATCTCTCAGAGACAATTAGCTGCTGTGAGTGCATGATGGGAGAACTGTCAGCAGGGCTGCTGCTGGAATTCATTCAAATGCAGGTAGCAACTGTAGAGGAGGGTGGGGGAGAAGCCCAGGTTGTAGCCAAACATTTCTGGAAGAGTTTTCTAAAATTGTGTCAAGTCTGAAGTTTATTAAATTAAACCATAGCAAGGAGTACATGAAAAAAGCAATATGGCACAAATCCCTAATGACATGGTTAAAGCACATAATTTTATTAATATCCAAGACATAATCACAAGAGCCATTATAAACATGAATCCATCAGAGGTGTTTAAAAAAATCTACAGACAAGGTGTAGAACCAATAAAATAAGCACATGTAAAGTGCCAAAATATAAAGTGAGTGTAACAACTCTTAACCATTTTTACTAGGGCTGGGCGATTAATCGAATTAAGTCGATTAATTCGCCAATTGAAAGCCTCACAATTTTATTTTTTAGGAAAATCGTGAACTCGATTTTCCTAAAATGGCGCCCGCCAGATAAAATAAAAAAAGTCTCTCACATGTCCTGCGCCGCGGCTCCGCTCCGGTGTCCGGCGCTCCTCTCTTTCTCCGGGGCCGCGCTGCACTGTCCTGACCGCGTACAGCGTCAGGACGTAGTGCGTGCACTCTGACCTGACGCTGCACGCAGTCAGGTGACAGTGCAGCGCCGGGAGAAGAAGACTGAGGAGCGTCGGACCTGGAGCGGAGCCGCGGCGCAGGACAGGTAAGGGTTTTTTTTATTTTATTCTTATGGTGGCCTAGTGACTGTTCTGAGGGCTGAAGGGGGCACTACTGTTCGTGGGCTAATCTGAGGTTTCAAGGGGCACTAACTGTGTGTTCTGAGGGGCACTACTGTGGGCTAATCTGAGGGGGTGTACTGAATAAACTGGGGCTACTGTGGGCACTGTACTGTGGGCTGATCTGAGGTCTGATGGGGCACAATGGGGCTGACACAATGTGGTGGTCTGATGGGGCATGATGTGGGCTGATATCTGATGGGCACAATGGGTGATCTGAGGACTGATCTGTGGCTGCTGTTGGCTGATGGGGGTGGGGCTGACTGGGGGCTGATGTGGGGTCTGATGGGGCTGACATGGGCTGATGTGGGCTGATGGGGCACAATGGGCTGATCTGAGGGTCTGATAGTGGCTGACAATGGGGCTGTGGGTCTGATGGGCACAATGGGCTGATCTGAAGGTCTGATGCTGGCACAATGGGCTAGAGGTCTGAGTGGGGAAATGGGGTCTGATGGGGGATGATGGGCTGGGGTGATGGTGATGGTCTGATGGGGGCTGATGGGGCTGATGTCTGATCTGATGGGGGGGCTGATGTGGGGTCTGATGGGGCACAATGGGCTGATCTGATGGGGGCATGGGCTGATCTGATGGGGCACAATGGGCTGATCTGAGGTCACATGGGCTGATGAGTCTGATGGGGGTGTGGGCTGATGGGTGATGTGGGGTCTGATGGGGGGGATCTGATCAATGGGGCATCTGAGGGTGGTGATGTGGGCTGATGATGGTGATAGTCATGTGGTGATGTGAAGGGCACAGGCGGCTTTTTTATTTTTTTTATATTTTTAATAACATAAGAAAATTGAGATTTAAATCGTGAATCGTCCAAAATTTAAAAAAAAATAATCGAGATTTTTTTTTTTTTGGCCATATCGCCCAGCTCCACTTTCTACCCTGGGCCAGTTTTCACCTTGCTGCCCAGGCCATTTTTTTGCTAATCTGACATGTGTTACTGTATGTGGTAATAACTTTGGAACACTTTTACTTATGCAGGCCATTCCGAGATTGTTTTTTTGTTACACATTGTACTTCATGACAGTGGCAAATTTGAGTCAATATATTTTTCCAATAAATTTGGAAAAATTCATAATTTTCTAAATTTGAATTTCTCTACTTTTAAGACAGATAGTAATACCTCATAAAATAGTTATCAGTCATCATTCCCCATATATCTACTTTATGTTGGCATCATTTTGTAAATGTCATTTTCTTTAGGAGGTTAGAAAGCTTAGAAGTTTAGAAGGCTTTTTTACAATTTTCAACACAATTTCCAAAACCATTTTTTTAAGCACCAATTCAGATATAAGTGATTTTGAGCAGCTTACGAAATGGAAACAACCCATAAATGACCCCATTTTTGAAACTACACCCTCAAATTATTCAAAACAGACATTACAAACGTTGTTAATCCTTTAGGTGTTCCACAGAAATTAAAGGAAAATGGAGGCGAAATTTAATTTTTATGCTGATTTTTCATGTCAATCAATTTTTTTCTTGCAATACAGCAAGGGTTAACAGCAAACTAAACCTCAATATACATTACTCTGATTCTTCAGTTTACAGAAATACCCCATATGTGGTGGTAAACAGCTCTTTGGGCACGTGGCAGTGGTAAAAAAAAGATGCATTTTGGAGGCAGTTTTTGCTAGAATGGTTTTTGGGCACCATTTTGTAATTGAGAGACCCTGACGTACCCCTAGAGTGGAAACCCTCAAAAAGTGACCCCATTTTGGAAACTACAACCTTCAAAGAATATATAAAGTTGTGTACTGAGCACTTTGAGCCCCTAAGCGTTTTACAGAATTTGGAAACACTTGGCTTTCATTTCTTCCAATAAAATGTCGCTTTAGCCCCAAATTTTTGATTTTCATAAGGGGAAACAGGAGAAAAAGCATCCCATAATTTGTTATCCATTTTCTCCTGAATACGGCAACACCCCATATGTGGTGGTAAACTGCTGTAGCGCCACGTGGCAGGTTCAGAACAGTGCCATATAGATTTTGCAGCGCAGATTTTGATGGATTGGTTTACGGGTGCCATTGGTTTTTATTTTTTGAGTTTTTGTGTTATGTGGGGGCTCATTTTTTGCTGGATGAGGTGACTCTTAATTGATACCATTTTGGGGTCCATAACACTTTTTGATCTCTTGGTATTACACTTTTTGTGAGTCAAGGTGAAAAAAATTACTGTTTTGGCATAGTTTTTTAAATTTCTTTTTTACAGTATTCACTTGAGGGGGCATATCATGTGATATTTTTATAGAGCAGGTTATTACGGACGCGGCGATATCTATCGATTCCCAGGCCAGTGATACTAGTCGTGACGTCACTGGCCTGCGGTAAACACAGAGAAGGCCACGGCGCTCCTGCATGATCGGCGGGGGTCCCGGGTGTCGGACCGCCGCTGATCAGAGGCTGATGATCTATCTGCATCTATTATACCTTGTGATGGCTGATGATCTATCTGCATCTATTATACCTTGTACCTCACATGAGTACACTGCTGTATATATTATATATCTGTCCACACTGCATCTATTATACTTTTATAATATATGAAGTATATACAGATATATAGCATATACAGTTGTGTACTGATATGTGAAGTACGACGTATATTAGATGCAGTGTGTACAGATATATAGTATATACAGCAGTGTACTGATATGTGAGGTATGAGGTATAATAGATGCAGTGTGTACAGATATATAATATATACAGCAGTGTACTGATATGTGAGGTATGAGATATAATAGATGTACTATGTACAGAGATATAGTATATACAGCAGAGTCCTGTGAGGTACGAGGTGTAAAATATTCATCGCACCTCCCGTGTCAGTACACTGCTGTATATACTATATACCTGTACATACTGCATCTATTATACCTCATACTTCACATATCAGTACACTGCTGTATATACTATATACGTTTACCACTGCATCTATTATACCTTGTACCTGATGTATCAGTACTCTGTGTGTATATGTCAGGTGTGAGGTATAAAAGATGTAGTGTGTACAGATATATGTGGACAGTCGTATATTATGGTCACTGTGTTAGAGTTAAGGGCCAGTATTGGGGTTAGGGGTCAGTATAGGGATTAGGGGTCAGTACTGGGGTTAGGGGCCAGTATTAAGGTTAGGCGTAGTATTAGCATAAAGCTACATTCAGACAACCGAAAGTGTTTTGCAGTCCTCAAATTGTGGATCCGCATAACACAAATACTGGCCTTGTGCGTTCCACATTTTGCGTAACGCACAGTGCCAGCCCTATATAGAAATGCCTATTCTTGCGGACAAGAATAGGACATATGCTCTATATTTTTTGGGGGGAACGGAACTACGTATGCGGACAGTACATGGTGTGCCATCGGCATCTTTTGTGGAACGGATTCAGACTCAGAAATACGGTCGTCTGAATGCACCCTAAGGGCCAGTATTGGGATTAGGTTCAGTATCAGTTAGGAGCCAGTACTGGGGTTAGAGGCAGCATTAGGGTACATTCAAACAACCGTATTTTCATTCACTTCAATGGGGCCGCAAATCCGTAGTTCCGTTCCGCAAGCCCCGCAAAAAAAAAAATAGAGTATGTTTTATTCTTGACCGCTATCGCAGACAAGAACAGGCATTTCTATCTTAGGGCTGGACATGTGTGTTTCACAAAATGTGGAACGCACACGGCCAGTATCGGTGTTTTGTGAATCCGCAATTTAAAGAAGAAGGAGTAGGTAGGCACACTCTCACTTGGGTATATATGCAATAAGTTATTTTGTTGGCCAGCATACACTGAATCCTGCATATTTGATATAAAACCCAATTTTAGATATGTTTTACTAAAAATTTTATGTTTATTAATGTCTAAAAAATATCAAAAATATCAATACCCGTATAGTTGGATCCGCAATTTGTGGACCTCAAAACACATATGGTCATGTGAATGTAGCCTCAGGGTTAGGGGTCAGTAGTAGGGTTAGGGGTCAGTATGGCATAGTATTAGAGTTAGAGAAAGTATTAGGGGTCAGTATTAGGGTTAGCAGTCAATATTAGGGTTAGGGACAGGATTATGTGTCAATATTAGGGGTCCAGGGTTAGAGGTCAGTACTAGGGTAGAGCTCAGGGGCCAGTACTAGGGTAGGGGCCAGTACTAGGGTTGAGACAGGGCCAGTATTAGGGGGTCAGGCAGCGCCAGTATTAGGGGTCAGTACTAGAGGGTAAGGGGCGAGTATCAGGGTTAGGGGTCCAAGGTTAGAGGTCAGTACTAGGGTAGGGGTTAGGGGCCAATATAAGAGGTGAGGGGCCAGTATTAGAGGTCAGGGGCCAGTACTAGGGTTAGGTGTCAGGCAGGGCCAGTATTAGGGATCAGGCAGGGCCAGTATTAGGGGTCAGGGGCCTATATTAGGGTTATGGGTCAATGCAGGGTCAGTATTGCAGGTCAGGGGCCAGTATTAGGGTTAGGGGTAACGCACGGCCTGTATTGGTGGTCAGTACTAGGTGGACAGGGGTCAGTATTAGGGTTAGGGTAAGGCAGGGCCAGTATTGGGGGTCAGTAATAGGGAGGCAGGGGTCATTATTAGGGTTAGTGCTGCATATAGAGAGTATATGGGGAGGGCAGTTTATACTTACTTGTCCCGTCGCGGTCCCACGATGCACACCCGGCCTCTTCTGCTCCCAAGGAACGTCACAGGCGGCGCAATGACATCATCATCAGTGTGCAAGCCACCGGGAATAGCGGAGCGCTGGCTGCTGCAGGCACAATTGTATCTGCATCTAGTGGATGCAGATACAATTGAGTTCAGGAGCCGCCGCGGCCCTGACATCCACCAGCCCGGGGGGCATGTGCCCTCCTGCCCCCCGGCCCAGCCCGCCCCTGTGTACGGTACATATAGATATTTGTAGTCTGTAGTTGTATTCCATTTACACTGTGGATCCTGTTTATTAATGTGTAGATTCTATATGCTATTTATGCATGAATCTCTATATGCACATGTACTAATGGTGGGTACTGGATGTGAGTGGGTTAGAATTCTAGATCCAGTAGATGGTGTATTGTTGGGATCTGGATATATACTGTATATTGTAAATACATACACATTATTAGCCACATTTGCTTAGGATCCAGGGAGAACACGAAAGGAGGCAGCTGTGTGTGGTGGTGTCCTCTATGTAATGTGTTGTATCTGTATCTTCATGTCCATTACTTTGGAAACTACTCAGTAAACTATTTTTTATATATAAGTATCTGTGAGGTTGTATTTTATTCCTGGAGTGTATGAAAGACTGGAGGATGTATATAGGATACACAGAGTAAGTGGATTATATAGGAAACTAGTAGAAGGACCCGGCTTCGCCCGGGTATATTTCATCTATTTAATTTAATGTTTGTGTGTGTCATTAAAAAATATCGAGAGTGACCTCTACAGTGCCCGCCCCTTTAACAGTGACCTCCACAGCAGCTAGGGTGGCCACTGTCTTCACCCCAGAAAGCCGGACCTCAACGGCCATGCCCCCAAACATCAAGCCACGACCCCTAAACATGAGGTCACGCCCCCTGGCTCAGTGAAACACAGAGGAGAAGCTGTCTGAGCGTGAGCTACTGAAAGGGTTGACATCCCTACGTCTGTCCAGGCACTGCGCTGGACAGAGGACAGGGAGCCAGAAAACCGGACTGTCTAGCCTAAAACCGGACGTCTGGCCACCCTAACATCAGCCTGCCCCTAGGGTGGCTAGAGGTCCAGTTTTAGGCTCGACAGTCCGGCTTTCAGACTCACTGTTCTCCGTCATGCGCAGGGCCTGGACCGACACAGGGATGTCCTTTTGAACAGCTCACTCTCAGACAGCAGCACTGTGCAGTCTGAGCATGAGCTGCAGGGAGAAAGTCACCCTCCCTGCCACCCCTGCAGCTGACAGAAGGTGATTTTTTTCTTTTATCCCCGCTGGCTGTGGAGTGGAAGGGGGCATGGCCTAACAAGTCAGGGATGTGGCTTAGCGGGATCTGGGGGTGGGGATTTTAAGTCCTTCTTTTGAGGGTGGCCTGAATTACCTGTAGATGCCATGGTAATATATGAGAAAATACAGTGGGTAGCAGTTGAAGAAAACATCTTTTATTACTACTGAACGGTAAATATGTGAAATTTACATTATATTAGGTAATGATTGATGATGAGTTAGTCTAAAACATAAGTTATATTTAACAGTGTCATCCACAGCGCTCTGCCCCTTTAAAGCAGACCTACAGCAGTGAAGGAAAATCGCTGGCTTGTTATGGAAACCTGGTATGAAACAGTGTGTGTGGAGACTAACTGCCTGCGAGCTTCTATTGGCTGCTAAGGGTCATGTGACCAGGCTTCTATTGGCTAATGCATTTTTTGTGAATATCTCAGGAACGGTACATTCTGGAGAGCTGAGACCCGTTCTAAAACCTTCACGGACACCTGATGTACCTGTGTGCCAAATTTTGTGATTGTAGCTGCGATGGTGCGCATTCCTTTAGTGGACATACACACATACATACATACACTCAGCTTTATATATTAGACAAAGACAACAGTCTAGGGACAGAATTTGGAGATGGAGATAAATCTCCCAGTTCCAAAAGGCAGATTTCCCTTTTTTAACATATATTTCTTTATATAGAACACATATATATATTTTTTAACTCTGTTATTACTGTTATATCTTTTGTTGGGATTTATGATATAAGTTCGCATAATGCTGTAGAAATATGTTAATGGCAGTGAGATCACAATGAGATCAAGATTTGGCTATACTATTGGGCGCAGTTTTGGTACGTGCGCATTGTCAAGAATTTGATTGGTCTCTACTTGGTATCAGTGTGTTCCACAAGTGCACTACTGATTTACAAACACCATTACCATGTGGCCTTCATGGTATATATACCATCACACGGACTTCGTCCCCGATGAAGCTGCAGGAGCGACAATATGTGTGTCGCTTTGGTCCCTCCACAACAGTTGGAAATGAAAGACTTTCACTTTATTATTTTCTCTGCAGATATTTTGTATCTCAAATTGGTGCCAACTGATGTCGCTTAACCCCTTCACGCCTAGCTCCGTAAAAGTATGGTGCTGTGGGAAGTGACTTGCCGCTCAGCGCCGTAGTACTATGGCGCACTGATCGGGCGGGTGCAGGAGCTGTGCCCACCCAATCAGCTGCAGGGGACCGGGTGTTCCCGTTAGCCAAACCCCTGCTGTATGCGCCAGCATCAGTGACAACACTAATGCCAGCGCATTAGGGCCCTTGCGCGCGACTGTATGCCCTCCAGGACATATGGCCCGCTCTCGTTCAAGGGACCTTAACCGTTGATGTGCCACGGTCAGCACTGACCGCAGCACCTGTGAGGTGTGGAGAGGAAGGGAGAGGCGCGCTGCTGTGACGAGGGCCCGATGCCTTCCTTAGGTATCGTGGCTGTCTTCCGTGACAGCCTGTGAGATCCGGCCCCCTGGTATATACAGCAGTGTACTGATATGTGAGGTACAAGGTATAATAGATCCAGTGTGTACAGATATATATTATATACACTGCTGTATATACTCTATATACCCACTGCATCTAGCTTGTCATGTGACCGTTAGCAACTTGTAGCCAGTGACATCTCACCCAATGCATTCTAGCTTTTACCGAGTATTATAATAAAGTGTGTACGCTGTATTCAGGGGGCACTCAGAAGAGGCACTATACATAAAGGGGGCACACTGAAGGGGCACTATACACAAAGGGGCATATATAAGAGGCACTTTTTATAAGGGGCACCAAGCATGTAGCAGTACTAGCACTAGCATTAGGGGCACTGTGTGTAGCACTATAAACAGAGGACACAGGGCATATGACACTATATACAGAGGGCACAGAGCACGTGGCACTATACACAGAGGGCACAGAGCATGTGGCTCTGTATATAAAGGGTACAGAGTATGTGGCACTATATACAGAGGACACAGAGCATGTGGCACTATATACAGAAGTCACAGAGTATGTGGCATTACTATTGGGGGCCCTGTGTGTAGCACTAATGCTGCTGTTATATTCAGGGCACAGCATGTGGCACTAAGATGAGTTTGTGTCAGTATGCAGGGTGCCAATGTGTTGGTAAAGCGTGAAGCTGAAGAGATCTTCTTGGCAAAATGAGCTGAATTGTGGCCGGGAGATGTTATCATGGTGGTCTGAACCAGATGGGGAAGAACTCAGGAGAAGAAAAGTAAGTCACTAAATGCAAGCGATTATTCTGCTACTGACTGTATATGATGGGAGATGTAGTCACCTGGATGAGCTACAGCTTATGATGGGTGGTAGCATGCTGTTTTGCACATCAACAATTCCCAGCATCCCTTTACACTTGTTCAGGCCATACTGGGAGCTGTAGTTTCACACCGTACAAGGTCATATGGCGAGGGCTGACCTGACTACTCAGATGGTATCTGTACTAAAGATTTAAAATCTGTTGCTGTATTTATGTATTGAACTTGGTTCTGGTGCTGTATTTATGTATTAAACTTGGTTCTGGTGCTGTATTTATGTAGAGAACTTGGTTCTGGTGCTGTATTTATGTAGAGAACTTGGTTCTTGTGCTTTATTTACGCAGGGAACTTGGTTCTGGTGATGTATTTATGTAGAGAACTTGGTTCTGGTGTTGTATTTATGTAGAGAACTTGGTTCTGGTGCTGTATTTGACTTATGGGTTTGGTTCTGGTGCTGTATTCATGCAGTGAACTTGGTTCTGGTGCTGTGTTTGACTTCTAGGTTTGGTTCTTGCTCTGTATTTTTGTGGTAAACATACATCTGATTCCATACGTCTAATACTATCCATTCACATTTGCGCTTGGCTCACAGATTCTGTTAAAAAGACCAGACAGAAAAGTTCTGCATGCAAGACTTTTTTTGTCCGGTAAAGGAGCAGCATCCTGAGCAGACCCCATTATAGTCAATGGAGTCTCCACAGCTCAGGAGTTGGTAAATCTGGTCCCTCTAATGATCAGGCTGTTGCTACGGACTTAGTCATGTCATGTATCTGGGATCCAACATGAAAACACAACTAGTTGGCACTTTTAACGATTTAAAACCCATTTACCTATACCGCCTTTATATGGTAGGCGGAGTTAAACAGGTTAAGGTGGGCCGCTACACATGAGCCAGTGCTGTGTGCTTGACCCCCAGGCTAAAATTTGCCAGCCAGCCCTTGAACGTGCATATATAAAGTGTACTGAGCAGTGGCGTAGCTATAGGGGTCGCAGCGGTCGCAGTTGCGACTGGGCCCCTAAGCCAGGGGGGCACTGCGCACAGTTGGGGGCGGGGCAGAGGGAGATGAGCGCTTTCATTGTGGAAGCTCTTATGTCCATAGTCATCTGTATCGCCGTCCTCAGGACGGTGATACAGATGCCTGTACTGCGGGGCAGGGGAGGGAGAGGCATCTCCCCTGCCCGTTCCTCTGATAGGCTGCAGGCACTAGGCCTGCAGCCTATCAGACGCTGGCTCAGGCGGCGCGCTGACGTCATCGCGCAGCCTGAGCCATACAGCGCGGGACACAGGCCGGAAGAGGCCTGCATCGCATCGCTGCCAGCTCCATGGAGGTAAGTATAAATGTTTTTGTTTTTTTTTATTGTAGCAGTCACGGACCGGAGCTCTATTGGGGGTACTGGGGGCATTTTTACTGGCACATGGGGGCATTTTTACTGGCACTGGGGCATTTTTACTGGCACATGGGGGCACTGGGGGCATTTTTACTGGCACATGGGAGCACTGGGGGCATTTTACTGGCACTAGGGGCATTTTACTGGCACATGGGGCACTGGGGACATTTTACTGGCACAAGGGGGCATTTTACTGGCACATGGGAGCACTGGGGGCATTTTTACTGGCACATGGGAGCACTTTTACTGGCACATGGGGGCATTTTTACTGGCAAATGGGGGCACGGGGGACATTTTTACTGGCACTGGGGGCATTTTTACTGGCACATGGGGGCATTATTACAGGTACTGGGGCCATTTTTACTGGCACATTGGGGCACTGAGGGCATTTGTTACTGGCACATGGGGGCACTTCTTTTTTTTGTAAAATATTTTTTATTTTGATACTTAAATAGCACAATATAACATGGTGCGAAAAGTACATTACCAACCAAACAAAACAGGTCTGAATACATGCTTGCTAGCCATAATACAGGATAAATGGGGAATCTGATTGACATATCAGAGGGTTTTCAATTAATCATATAGTATGATATATAAACCAAAAGATCATCACAAAGGTATCCTTTAAGACAAATGGGCTTGGATTATCTATGGTAAAATATAACATAGAGCTTGTGAAACCGTTGTATAGACCTAAGTCTAGTGTGTCCTCCGTCTATTACCCATGATGTGTACTGAGATAAATTCGGGTCAAGTGTACCAATGGAGTATCCTAAAAGTATCAGTGAAAACAATCTTAACTAAGACTGAGACTGCAGTGGAAGCGTGGGAGAGGTGTTACATAGGATATTAACCAGAGCTGAATCCTCTATATGTTGCCCATAGTTTCCAGGTTTTTGTGAATAGAAGTGGTTTATGGATTTCCCAATGGGATAGCTGCTCGAATCTATAGATTTGATCTCCTTTAGCTTTCCAATGAGTCAGTGTGGGAGGTTCTGATTGTTTCCATAATTGTGCTATTTGTATTCTAGCAATTGCTAATAAGGGGTGAATCTCAACCTCTGCTTCCACAGTGGTAAGTTGATCTCATTGAGTAGACCAAGAAGGCATATCCTAGGTGACATGGGAATTTCCTCACCAGTGATACTAGTAAGAGCTTAGCATATCTCCGACCAAAATGTTCTAATCAGAGGGCACGTCCACTATATGTATGTATGAACCGCACTCTGCTTTGCATCTCCAACATATGGGTGTAACATCAGGGTAAATCTTTGCTAATCTGTCAGGTGTATAATGCCATCTTGTGAGGATCTTGAAGTAGTTCTCCTGTAGTTTGACACATTTAAACATTTTGTGTGAAGCCGACAGAACAAATTTAAGATCTCTCTCAGTCAGGTTGTTTTGGAGGTCATTCTCCCATTGGGAGATATGCCATCGTTCACCATATGGCACTTTAGGCAGAAGTTGCTTATATAAAAGAGGAGATCACCTTTATAGGCTCTCTCCTCTGAAGTACCAATTTCTCAAACATCGTGTGGTTTAGTGCCCAAACTCCTTTTTTTCTAAAAGTGTTGACATAGTTCCTCAGATGATGTTTGTGGAATATGGAGAGTGTGTGTAGACTCAGGTTAGAGTCAATTGTGTCTAGTGTTAGATCTAATGTGTTTCAGCAAAGGTCTAATATCGGGGTATTCAAAGTTTGGTATATCCTGGGGAGTGTGTCTCTGAAACTCTTTGGTGTATCATGTAGAACATCTCTGATTTGCATAAGGGAGAGTGTTTCACCTACTAGAGCTTGTTTTAGTCCGCCCTGATGCCACAAGTCAGCGGAAAGTTTTGTCAGCTTGTTGGTAATATCATTACCCATCAGATTAGGGTGTTTGTTTGACAAAATTAAGCTACGGAGTGGATGCATGCACATAGCAGCTTCTGCAGCTATATCTAGTCTACTTGCGGGGTTCCTGAGCCATTCCATTATTCTGCACTTTGAATAGCTCTGTAATATAACCTGAAATCTGGTAGACCCATGCCCCCATCTGTAGAGTGTTGTGTTAGGTGTATGTGTGCCAATCTGGGTCTCGCCTTTCGCCACAAAAAGGAAGACAGTAAGGAGTGTAAACCTATGAAAAAGTCGTTTGGTAGATGTATCGGAAGAGTCTGCATGTAGTATAAAACTTTGGATAAGATTATTGTCTTGATGAGAGTCTTCCTACCAAACCAGGAGACATAAGGGATTTCCCAGCTGTCAATCCGCTCTTTAATCAGTTTCAGCAACTCCAGGAAGTTCAGCTTGTATAACTGCCTGTAGTCCCTCAGAACTTGAATACCAAGGAAAGGTATGGTGGTGGGGGCCCACTTGAATGGGGTGCTGCTTTGCAGGTGGAGGCTTACATGAGTAGGAAAAGTTGTTGATTAACTTTGTAACAGTTGTTGAGTATTTGTTTCTTGGTGGGGTTTATTTTAAAATTAGAGAGCTCTCCAAAGGCCTCAAAAATATCTATTGCAGCCGGTAATGCTTCTTCTGGATTAGTAAGAAACATCAAAACATCGTCTGCAAAGGCAG
>ONZH01013557.1:0-50192 GCA_900303285.1 Rhinella marina
GCTATCCAGAAAAATAGTTTGGAGAGAGAGAAAGATAGGAAAAAGACGTAAATTGTTTGGAGAGAGGGCCTGTAGGTGGGGGGGCAGGCTGGGGGGAGGAGGTTGAGCTGGAAGAGCCAGAGGAGTGCCCCCTGGGCTAGCGTGTGTGGTGGCGACAACAGCCGGATGTAGTTAGAATGATGACGCAGGACCCCAACTTAAAAATTTAGCATCAACCGGTACAGTCGTAAATTATGAGATTGATCAAGTGTGGTATGTCTTCTATGTATACTACTCAGTTTAATACCGTATATGGCAGCTATCCGGAAAAATGGTTTGGATAGAGAGAAAGATAGGACAAAGACGTAAATTGTTTGGAGAGAGGGCCTATAGGTGGGGTGGCAGGCTGGGGGGAAGGAGGTTGAGCTGGAAGAGTCAGAGGAGTGCCCCCTGGGCTAGCGTGTGTGGTGGTGACAACAGCCGGATGTAGTTAGAATGACGACACAGGACCCCAACTTAAAAATTTAGCATCAACCGGAACAATTGTCAATTATGAGCTTGATCAAGTGTGGCATGACTTTTTAGATGGAGATTGCATGTGGTCACGTACTCCCTGGAACCCCATAGTCACCCCTTCTCTGATGTGCTACCCCAGAACATTCTCTGCCCCAATTCGCAAGACCTTTTGCAGTCTCCGTGTGCTGACAGTGGGGATTTACCAGTGTTGTCTGAGGAGGTGGTGGACAATGGCGAGACACAGGTGTCGGGGGGTGAGGTAGTTGTATGGGAAGCAAGTTACAGTGGGGACTCCTTGGCGGGACTTTCTCATGATGGGACAGATTCAACTTGGGTGGATCAGGCACAGGAACAGATCAAATTTTTTTTTGTGTTTATTTAACTGTTATTTAGCACAAATAACCACAGAGATATTTATTCGTTATCTTCGCTGCGCAGTCTGGCGTTGGGGTTCGTCACTTTGATGGCGAGCTGTACCGCTCTCTCCATAATGGTCTTTAGGTTCTTTGAGGAGACGTTGTGGGCGATTTCTGCACAGAAGGACTTGTTGCTCATCAACAGAACCTCGAGCTCCTTGACATTGTGGACCAGGAATTTGTGGAACCCTGTGGGCAGCATGTGTTTGGTCTTCTTGTTGCTATCGTATCCAATGTAGGGCAATATAGATACGCAGGTAATATTATTTTTTACACCTATCCCAAAAAAAAAACATTTACGCAGTTTGCAGAAATAAAACTGGAAACTGGAACTGGAGAGAGGGCCTGTAGGTGGACCGCCGGAAAAATTGTTTGGAGAGAGGGCCTGTAGGTGGACCTCCGGAAAAATTGTTTGGAAGAGGGCCTGTAGGTGACCTCCGGAAAAATTGGTTTGGAGAGAGGGCCTGTAGGTGGACCTCCGGAAAAATTGTATGGAGAGAGGGCCTGTAGGTGGACCTCCGGAAAAATTGTTTGGAGAGAGGGCCTGTAGGTGGACCTCCGGAAAAATTGTTTGGAGAGAGGGCCTGTAGGTGGACTTCCGGAAAAATTGTTTGAAGAGAGGGCATGTAGGTGGACCTAAACGGAAAAATTGTTTGGAGAGAGGGCCTGTAGGTGGACCTCCGAAAATTGTTGGAAGAGGGCCTTAGGGACCTAGGAAAATTGTTTGAAGACAGGGCCTGTAGGTGGCCCTCCTGAAAAATTGTGGTAAAAGAGTGCCAGTTGGACTTTTTTTAGTCAGCGTTAGGCAAAGACGACATGGAGGAGGAGGAGTAGGAGGAGTAGAGAAGAGGAATCGGATACGTAAGTAATGTTAATCTTTAGCTTCTTTCCCCCGGAGGAGATTTGAATTCCGGTGAAATCCAGGCTTTGTTCATTTTAATAAGCGTCAGCCTGTCAGCGCTGTCAGTTGACAGGCGTGTACGCTTATTGGTGATGACGCCACCAGCTGCACTGAATACCCGCTCTGACAGCACGCTAGCGGCAGGGCAGGCCAGCACCTCCAAGGCGTACAGCGCCAGTTCAGGCCACGTGTCCAGCTTTGAAACCCAGTAGTTGTATGGAGCAGAGTGATCGCTACGGACGTTGGTATGGTCAGCTATGTACTCCCTCACCATCTTTCTGTACAGCTCCCCCCTACTCTGCCTAGACTGGGGACAGGTGACAGTGTCTTGCTGGGGTGACATAAAACTGGCAAAGGCCTTGGAGAGCGTTCCCCTGCCAGTGCTGGACAAGCTGCCTGCTCGCCTCCTCTCCCCCGCTACTTGGCCCACAGAACCATGCCCTCTGCCACTAGCGGCGTCAGATGGGAAGAATTGTTTCAGCTTGTGCACCAGGGCCTGTTGATATCTATTCACTCTCATACTCCTTTCCTCTGCAGGGATGAGAGTGGAAAGGTTCTGCTTGTACCGTGGGTCCAGGAGAGTGAACACCCAGTAATCGGTGTTTGAAAAAATTCTAACGCGAGGGTCACGGGATAGGCAGCCTAACATGAAGTCTGCCATGTGCGCCAGAGTCCCAACACGCAAGAATTCCCTCTCCTCACTGGCCTGACTCTCCATTTCCTCCTCCTCCTCCTCCTCCAAGTCCTCCTCTTCAGCCCATACACGCTCAAGAGTTAAGGAATGAGCACTGGTACCCTCTACTGTCTCGCCGACATTCTCCTCCTCTTCCTCCTCATCCTCATCCCCCTCTTCCGATACGTGCTGAGAAACAGACCGGAGGGTGCTCTGGCTATCAAGCGACGTATCTTCCTCCACCGTCTCTTGTGACAAGCACAAAGCATCCGACTTCATGCTGAGCAGTGAGTTTTTCAACAGGCAAAGCAGCGGGATGGTGAGGCTGATAATGGCGGCATCGCCGCTGACCATCTGTGTTGACTCCTCAAAGTTGCTCAACACCTGGCAGATATCAGACATCCACGTCCACTCCTCATTGTAGACTTGAGGAATCTGACTGACTTGACTACCAGTTCTGGTGGAAGTTGACATCTGGCAGTCTACAATCGCTCTGCGCTGCTGGTAAACTCTGGATAACATGTTTAATGTCGAATTCCATCTCGTGGGCACGTCGCACAACAGTCGGTGAGCGGGCAGTTGTAGGTGGCGCTGCGCTGCCCTGAGAGTGGCAGCATCTGTGGTCGACTTGCGGAAATGCGCACAGATGCGACGCACCTTGGTGAGCAAATCAGACAGATTGGGGTATGTCTTGAGGAACCACTGAACTATGAGATTGAACACGTGGGCCAGGCATGGCACGTGTGTCAGTCTGCCGAGTTGCAGAGCCGCCACCAGGTTACACCCGTTGTCACACACAACCATGCCTGGCTTGAGGTTCAGCGGTGCCAGCCACACATCGGTCTGCGCCGTGATGCCCTGTAACAGCTCTTGGGCGGTGTGCCTTTTGTCACCTAAGCTCTGCAGTTTGAGCACCGCCTGCTGGCACTTACCCACGGCACTGCTGCTGCGCCTAGAGCTACCGACTGAAGGCGCCGTGCCCACGGATGGTAATTCAGTGGAGGAGGAGGAGGGGTCGGAGGAGGAGGAGGCATAGTACGTCTGAGAGACCGTGACCGAGGTAGGCCCGCAATCCTCATTGTGGGCAGTACATTAGCGGCCCCAGGGTCATTCTCGGTCCCAGCCTCCACCAAGTTAACCCAATGTGCCATCAGTGAGATATAGTGTCCCTGCCCGGCAGCACTTGTCCACGTGTCCGTGGTTAGGTGGACCTTCTCAGAAACAGCGTTGGTCAGGGCATGGGTGATGTTCTGTGACACGTGCTGGTGTAGGGCTGGGACGGCACATCGGGAAAAATAGTGGCGGGTGGGGACCGAATACCGAGGGGCAGCCACCGCCATGAGATTGTGAAAGGCCTCGGTCTCTACCAGCCTATAGGGCAGCATCTCCAGGCTAAGCAATTTGGAGATGTGGACGTTGAGGGCTTGGGCATGTGGGTGGGTAGAACTGTATTTCCTCTTGCGCTCCAGCGTCTGCTGTAAAGACAGCTGAACGCTGCGCTGGGACACATTGGTGGACACTGTGGAGGATCGTGGAGGCGAAGGTGTGGTTTTGCGGCGGGAGGCGCTCGTGCCTGGGTCCTGGGCAGGGGCTTGACTAGCAGAGGCAGCGAGTGACACAGGGGAAGGAGCAGTGGTGTGACCCGCAGGAGGTGGTGAACGGCCTTGGTTCCATTGAGTGGGGTGTTTAGCACTATGCCTGCACATGCTGGTGGTGGTTAGGCTAGTAGTGGTGGCACCCCTGCTGATCCTGGTGTGGCACAGGTTGCACACCACAGTCCGTCGGTCATCCTCACTTTCTGTAAAGAACCTCCAGACTTGCGAACATCTAGGCCTCGCCACGGGAGCTTCACTACTGGGGGGAAGGAGGTTGAGGTGGAGGAGCCAGAGGAGTGCTCCCTTGGGTAACGTGGGTGGACTGCGTGGACGACTGACTGGTGGACAAATTACTTGAAGCATTGTCCGCAATCCACGACATCAGCTGTTCGCACTGTTGTGGTTTCAACAGTCCTCTACCACGTGTCCCTGTAAGTTCAGACATGAAGCTAGGGAGTGTAGCTCTGCGACGTTCCCCTGCTCCCTTATCAGCAGGTACTGTTTCACCCTGCCCAGGACCAAGGCCTCTGCCCCCTGCAGTAATTGAATGCCCACGTCCTCGACCCTTAGCCCTGGGGTTCAACATTTTCTGTATATAAGTGTATTATATAAAAAATAAAAAATAAATGGGCCTGGTGTACTGAAACCCACAAACTTGTTCAGTCTGGTTTAATTAAGTGACGTAAAGAAAGTGTCACCTGGACAGAAAATACGGATTGGCGTGAGTGGACAGATGAACTGTGACACACAGAATGGTTCCACGCAGCTGTGTGAAATGGATTTGTATCACTGAGCTAAAACAACTAAAAAACTATTTTTTTTATATATTTTTTTTTAATAAATTTTTTTTGTAGTTTTGTTTTATTTGGAACGTGACGTGCAGAAACTATCGTAGAGCTAACTCACACCCTACTGACGGTGGCTATTTAGACTGCAACCCAGACAAATGTCGCACAGAGATTTTTGGGATCAAGCTATATACGTGACAAGCAGCAAAAGACTTGGTTGTATTAAGTGACATAAAGAAAGTGTCACCTGGACAGAAAATACGGATTGGCGTGAGTGGACAGATGAACTGCGACACACAGAATGGTTCCACGCAGCTGTGTGAAATGGATTTGTATCACTGAGCTAAAACAACTAAAAAACTATTTTTTTTATATATATTTTTTTTAATAAATTTTTTTTGTAGTTTTGTTTTATTTGGAACGTGACGTGCAGAAACTATCGTAGAGCTAACTCACACCCTACTGACGGTGGCTATTTAGACTGCAACCCAGACAAATGTCGCACAGAGATTTTTGGGATCAAGCTATATACGTGACAAGCAGCAAAAGACTTGGTTGTATTCAGTGACGTACAGAAAGTGTCACCTGGACAGAAAATACTTATTGGAGTGAGTGGACAGATCAGCTGTGACACACAGAATGGTTCCACGCAGCTGTGTGAAATGGATTTGTATCACTGAGCTAAAACAACTAAAAAACTTTTTTTTTATATATTTTTTTAAATATATTTTTTAGTAGTTTTGTTTTTTTTGGAACGTGACGTGCAGAAACTATCGTAGACCTAACTCACACCCTGTTAATGGTGGCTATTTTGACTGTGGCCCAGACAAATGTCGCACAGAGATTTTTTTGATCAAGCTATATACGTTACAGCAAAAGACCTGGTTGGATTAAGTGACGTACAGAATGTGTCACCTGGACAGAAAATACGAATTGGAGTGAGTAGACAGCTGAACTGTGACACACAGAATGGTTCCACACTGCTGTATGAAATGGATTTGTATCACTGAGCTAAAACAACAAAAAAACTATTTTTTAATATATATTTTTTTTTATATTTTTTTTTGTAGTTTTGTTTTTTTTGGAACGTGACGTGCAGAAACTATCGTAGAGCTAACTCACACCCTACTGACGGTGGCTATTTAGACTGCGACCCAGACAAATGTCGCACAGAGATTTTTTTGATCAAGCTATATACGTTACAGCAAAAGACCTGGTTGGATTAAGTGACGTACAGAAAGTGTCACCTGGACAGAAAATATGAATTGGAGTGAGTAGACAGCTGAACTGTGACACACAGAACGGTTCCACACTGCTGTGTCAAATGGATTTGTATCACTGAGCTAAAACAACAAAAAACTATTTTTTTAATATATTTTTTTATATATTTTTTTGTAGTTTTGTTTTTTTTGGAACGTGACGTGCAGAAACTATCGTAGAGCTAACTGACACCCTACTGACGGTGGCTATTTAGACTGCGACCCAGACAAATGTCACACAGAGATTTTTGGGATCAAGCTATATACGTGACAGGCAGCAAAAGACTTGGTTGTTTTAAGTGACGTACAGAAAGTGTCACCTGGAGAGAAAATACGAATTGGAGTGAGTAGACAGCTGAACTGTGACACACAGAATGGTTCCACGCAGCTGTGTGAAATGGATTTGTATCACTGAGCTAAAACAACAAAAAAAATATTTTTTTTATATAATTTTTTTTACATATATTTTTGTAGTTTTGTTTTTTTTTTTGGAACATGACGTGCAGAAACTATCGTAGACCTAACTCACACCCTGTTAATGGTGGCTATTTTGACTGCGACCCGGACAAATGTCGCCCAGAGACTTTTCAAGGGTTGATCTGACCATCCAGTCGCTGAGCACCACTGGCGGAACTCAGAACAGTAGTCTTCAGCAGAGCGGCGACCCTGCTGAATAGATAACAAATGAGTTTCCGCCAATGCAGCACGGTCAGGATCATCATAAACTTGGCCCAAGGCCAGAAAAAATCTATCCAGGGAACTCCACTCAGTAGCATCTGAGGGGAGGGCCAATGCCCAATCCTGAGGGGAACCCTGGAGGAGGGAAACAACGACAGCCACATTTTCTGCTTCAGAGGGGAATAAATTAAAACGAAAATACAAACGACAGGACTCCCAGAAAGTACGGTATCTGTCCGGTTTCCCATCAAAGCGATCCGGCAGAAGCATTTTAGGTCTCTGCTGGACACTGTGCATAGGAAAAACAAGGGATGGCAGTGACACAGGTGGGTTTGCAGAGCCAGACGCAGGAATAGTCATGGCGTCCAGACGCTGTGACATTTGCGCAATTAACCCAGCCATGCCCTGAAACTGAATCGTCAGCTCATCCAGGCGGTCGGTGACCGATAGATCGCTACTCATATTAAACCGCCAGGAGAGCCGACTAGGGTATGGGCCTGCTATAATGTGAGGAGTGGGTCAGGGGGACACAAATGACACAGACAAAGTGAGGCCCTGACACTCCTCCCAAACCACTGTCCCTGCCTTTTGGGGGAACCCGGCTCCTTAACAGGCTGGCCCCAACCGAAGACTGCAATTACACTGAAGAAAGTGGAACACGAGACAAACAACCAAAAACACCAGCAGGAGCAACCCCAAACAGGTCAGCAACTGAAAGGGTAAAAGGTAACGGAACCAAGCAAGGAATAAACAGAGGTTAACACAAAAGGTAGGTAACAGTAACAGAAACAGGGAAAAAGGTACAGAGTCACTGGAATACCGGATAAACACAGAGTGGCTAGCTTAGGCACAAGGCTCTATAGCAGGCACAGATGAATGGCGAGTGTGAAACTAAATACTGGCTAGAGTCCCAGCCCCAAGGTGTGATAGGAGCAGGGATCCCAGCCACACCCTTGAATGGACCAAAATTACTGGCAGGGCCGCCTGCCAGTAAAACTAGCAAAACTAGCCAAACCTTTAACCCTATAGGAACCTAAGTGTTACAAGAGGATTTTCTGGCTTGCACTCGGGATGATCGCCGCATAGCGTCAGGACACGGGAACGCCCGCACCCGCCCAACATCTGCTGGAGGGCCGCAGCGCCCCCGAATCCTGACAGAGGCAAGGTAAGAAAAAATGGCTATTGTGGCACAGATTTCATTTTTAGCTTTTTACGGAGTTCTTCTGACAGGATAGATCATGTATTGCTTTTATAGCGCAAGTTGATACAGATGCGACAATACCAAATATCTGTATTTTTTTTTCAGTTTTACATAATAAAGCATTTTTGAAAACAAAAACTATGTATTTGTGTCTTCATTTTCTGAAAGCTACATTTCTTTTATTTTTTCTGCCGATCATCTTGTGTGGGGGCTCGTTTTTTGCGGAAAGAGTTGACGTTTTTATAGGTAGCATTTTTAGGTACATATGATTTTTTCACTCAATATTACACTTTATGTGGCAAAGTGACCCAAAAATTGGTTGTTTTGGCAGTCTTTATTTTATTTTTTATGAACTTCACCTTTATTTTTATAGAGCAGGTTTTTATGAATGCAATGATACCTAATATTTCTACTACTTTTAATGTATTTTAGTTTTACACAATAAAAGCATTTTTGAAAAAAAAAATCATGTTTTAGCATTTTCATGTTCCGAAAGCTATATTTTTTTATTTTTTGGGTGATTGTCTTATGTAGGGGCAAATTTTTTGCAGGAAGAGATGATGGTTTGATTTGTACTATTTTGGGTTGCATATGACTTTTTGATTGTTTGGTATTACACTTTTTTGTGATGAAAGGTGACAAAAAATTGTATTTTTTTGCAGTTTTTATTTTTATTTTTTATGGTGCTCACCTTAGGGGGTAAGTCATATAATATTTTTATAGAGCAAGTGATTACGGACGTGGAGATACTTAATATGTCTACTTTTAAAAAATTACTTCAGTTTTATACTATAAAAGCATTTTGAAGGAAAAAATCATGTTTTAGTGTCTCCATTTTCTGCCAAATTTTTTTTATCATTTGGGCAATTGTCCTATGTAGGGGCTCATTTTTTTCGGAAAGACGGTTTGATTGGTACTATATTGGGGTATATATGTCTTTTTGATTGCTTGGAAGTACACTTTTTATGTATGGTGAAATAAAATGGCATTTTCTGTAGTTTTTTTTTTACGTTGTTCACCTGAGGGGTTAGGCCATGTGATATTTTTATAGAGCAGGTTGTTTGATTGGTATCATTTTGGGGTGTGTATGACTTTTTGATTACTTGGAATTACACTTTTTGTGATGAAGGTGACAAAAAAAATCATTTTTGGCACAGTTTTTTTTTTTTTTATGGTGTTCACCTGGGGGATAGATCATATTATATTTTTATATATCAGATGATTATGGATGTGGTGATACCTAATATTTTTATTTTTTTACATTTATTTCAGTTTTACACAATAAAAACATTTTCGAAGAAAAAGAAATCATGTTTTAGTGTCTGCATTTTCTGAAAGCCATATTTTTTTTTATCTTTTGGGCGATTGTCTTATGTAGGTAGGGTCTCATTTTTTGAGGGAAAAAATGACGGTTTGATTGGTACTATTTTGGGGTACATATGTCTTTTTGTTCGCTTGGAATTACTTTATGGTTTTTTGCTCATTTTTTTTTTTTTTCACGGCATTCACCTGAGGTGGTAGATTATGTGACATTTTTATAGAGCACTTCGTTATGGACGCGGCGATACCTAACATGTCTGTTTTTTATTTATTTATTTTAAACACTATTTTATGGTGAGTGGCCTTTTTTTCTTACTTCCACTTTGTTTTTTACTTTTTATATTTGTTCCACTGTGGGACTTCACCTTTTCAGGGTTTGATCCTTGTTTCAAGTCAGTACAATACGTTCTGTATTGTACTGAATTGAACTGTCAGCATCTTACACAGTAAGATGCTGACAGTTGCCTAGGAGACCCAACCTGCTGGCTGGATCTCCTGGGTTTCCATACCGGGCAGGCTCCGATGCCTGTGTAAGGCATCGGAGCTGCCATAGCAACTATCAGCCCCCTGTCAGCACAGTGCTAGGGGCCGATAGAGTCAGAGGGAGCTCCCTCCCTCTGCAGATCCTGCACGTGCAGCGGTCAGCGGTTGCCATGGCATGTGAAAGGGTTAATCCGCCGGCATCACCGCACACATCGATGGCGGCGGATGCAGCAGGGGCCCGGCTCAGTAACAGCCGGGCCATGCTGCTGATCGGGCGGCTGCAGCTCCTGCACCCGCCTGATCACATCACGGAGGATGCGGCAAGAAGCCGCATTCCCTCACGTACATGTACGTGATAATGTGTGAAGGGGTTAAAGACTGCAGTATGTTTAGGCTAACAGTTCAGTTTCAGAACTGGAACACTTTTTATAGTAGCTACCTAAGGAATAACAGAAAAGTCAGTCATGTTTCCAAGGGATATTTTGTATCATTTTCGTTGCATTGCCTAGAGTGGCTAGAAGATGTCAGAGTAGGACTGAAAACAATTAGCCTCAGTATCATCTTGGTTGCATCATCCATCATCGTCACTGCTTTGGATGATGGGCATGGAGTTATTCCTGTTTATGATGATCTTAGTTGGAAAACCCCATTTGTAAAGAATCTCATGTTTCCGTAGTAACTTGGTAATGATGAAGAATTGTCTTTGATTCTTGTATAGTAGATTGAGATACAACCCCTGGCAAAAATTATGGAATCACCAATCTCTGAGGATGTTCCTTCAGTTGTTTAATTTTGTTAAAAAAAAAAAAAAAACAGATCACAGAACATGACAAAAAACTAAAGGCATTTCAAATCGCAACTTTCTGGCTTTAATAAATACTAAAAGAAATCAAGAAAAATAATTGTGGTAGCCAGTAACAGTTACATTTTTAGAACAAGCACAGGGAATAAATTATGGAATCACTCAATTCTGAGGAAAAAATTATGGAATCATGAAAAACAAACAAAATAACACTCCAACACATCACTAGTACTTTGTTGCACCACCTCTGTCTTTTATAACTGCTTGCAGTCTCTGAGGCATTGACTTAATGAGTGACAAACAGTTCTTTTCATCACTCTGGCTCCAGCTTTCTCTGATTGCTGTTGCCAGATCAGCTTTGCAGGTTGGAGCCTTGTCATGGACCATTTTCTTTAACTTCCACCACAGATTTACAATTGGATTGAGATCCGGACTGTTTGCAGGCCATGACATTGACCTTATGTGTCTTTCTTCAAGGAATGTTTTCACAGTTTTTGCTCTATGGCAAGATGCATTATCATCTTGAAAAATGATTTCATCATCCCCAAACATCCTTTCGATAGATGGGATAAGAAAAGTGTCCAAAATGTCAATGTAAACCTGTGCATTTATTGAAGATGTAATGACAACCATCTCCCCAGTGCTTTTACCTGACATGCAGCCCCATATCATCAATGACTGTGGAAATTTGCATGCTTTCTTCAGACAGTCGTCTGCATAAATCTCTTTGGAACGGCACCAAACAAAAGTTCCAGCATCATCACCTTGCCCAATGCAGATTCGAGATTCATCACTGAATATGACTTTCATCCAGTCATCCACAGTCCACGATTGCCTTTCCTTAGCCCATTGTAACCTTGTTTTTTTCTGTTTAGGTGTTAGTGATGGCTTTCTTTTAGGTTTTCTGTATGTAAATCCCATTTCCTTTAGGCGGTTTTTTAACAGTTCGGTCACAGACATTGACTCCAGTTTCCTCCTATTTGTTCCTCATTTGTTTTGTTGAACATTTTCTGTTTTCAAGGCATATTGCTTTAAGTTTTCTGTCTTGACCGTTTGATGTCTTCCTTGATCTACCAGTATGCTTGCCTTTAACCACCTTCCCATGTTGTTTGTACTTGGTCCAGGTTTTAGACACAGCTGACTGTGAACAACCAACATCTTGTGCAACACTGCGTGATGATTTACCCTCTTTAAGGAGTTTGATAATCCTCTCCTTTTTTCAATTCACATCTCTGGTGTTGGAGCCATGATATGTCAGTCCACTTGTTGCAACAGCTCTCCAAGGTGTGATCACTCCTTTTTATCTGGATACTAACGATCAGATTTAATCTTATGCAGGTGTTATTGTTTGTAATGAAAATTTGCAGGGTGAATCCATAATTTTTTCCTCAGAATTGAGCGATTCCATAATTTATTCCCTGTGCTTGTTCTAAAAATGTAACTGTTACTGGCTACCACAATTATTTTTCTTGATTTCTTTTAGTATTTCTTAAAGCCAGAAAGTTGCCATTTGAAATGCCTTTAGTTTTTTTGTCATGTCTGTTATCTGTTTTTTTTCAACAAAATTAAACAACTGAAGGAACATCCTAAGAGACTGGTGATTCCATAATTGTTGCCAGGGGTTTTAGATCAATTTATAATAAAATGTGTTGGAATAGCTCAAGCAGAGAGGGTAATCTGTGCAGCAAATAACAAGTTCTTTTAAATATGTAAAAAATGTATTCTTCCTAGGACATGTGGAGAAACATTTTTTGGGACACTCTTGGGTTTTAGTGGTATGTGTGTGCGCTATGAATTGTACAATCTAATTGAAATGCATCCGGGATCAAACATGTGATTATGTATTGGATATGGAATTGGTAACAGTTGCTTAGATCCCTCTAAACTTTATGTTGTTCTATCTGGATCTAGCTTTGAAATCAGCTATTTTAAGCCTGAGAGTAGCAATGTTTTTATCCAAGTTGTGAGTGTCTACTAAAGAGTTATGAGTTGATACACATTTTGTTTTCAATATGATTCACTCTTTCACATAGATCATCAATGTGAGATGAGATCTTGTTTGCCATTTTAGTCATATCAACCTGAATGAAAATACATACATCATAGATCATATAAGTGTCCCACACTCATATGATCTTGTGAGCGCAGGACAATAGTCCCTCTGACGGCCCGACGTGCACAGCATCATTGTAATCTATGATGCTGTGCGCTCCCGTGCGCATGATCAATGCTGCTCCGGGACATATGGCCCAATCACGGACCAGAATCTTCAACTGCAGAATACGAGCATTCCCCCAGGATCAAGAAATAATGGCAGGAGATTGTGAATGGAGACTCTCCAGTTCCAATGGTAGTGGCAAGTGAGTCTCAGGATACAGATAGGCCAAGCATTCTTGTCAGTACTGCTGTTGTTCATCTGGTGGCTGCTTCCACGGCAACACGGGGTCTGCGACAGCCCAGGGTTGATGTTGACCACTGGGTTGATGCTGACCATGTTGGTAGCCAGTACCGTGGTGACTGACAGGGGTTCTGGCAATCCTGGGATCAGACTAGAGTACCATCTGTCGCCTTTCACAGGCCTCGCGGTGAAGATGGCCCCTAGTGATCTTTAGGCCAGACTTCAGACAGTAGGGTCACAACCGACCACTTGGCTAGGTGCATCACGTCAGCCGCGAAAGTGCCCTATGGACCTGGCATGAGAGTGAACTCTACTTTAGAGTTATGGCCTTTTCACTGACCTGGGATTGACAAGGATCCCATCTCCCACTCTCCCATCTTAGTTTTACACTGCAGGGGATCTTGTGACCTTTCTTCATCCGAACTGGTGGGGCTCCAGCCATGGCCTAATATGGTGGAGAATTGATGCATTAGTCCTCCCTGGCCAGCAGAATGGGAGCCATGGCTGCAACCACCACACCAGCTAGTGAGGGTTGCACAAAAATTGCATGTGTCAGGCTTCTTTCTTTTGGCACTCACAACATAGCTCAGATACTTGACTCATGGCTTCAATACATTGCACTTAAAAGGCTTTATCATCAGTCTATGATGGGGAAGGGCCTGTTTTTATTGACAAACCTCTGTTGGGAAAACAACACCATGATGGTCTGGTGAATATCCCTCTGAGTTGCCTGGGGTGCTGCTGGAACACATTTCTTCAAAGCTTCCAATACTTCACCGTAGCAGTTGCAAAGCACATTAATGCCAACGACAACAGGGAGGTTGCTGTTGTCCTGCACCCAGATGACAATGGTCTACTTGATTTGGGAGCTTGGTGTCTCCAATCTTCAAGGTAGGTTCCCAGTACCTGTGCACTGGGACATATTTCCCATTGTTGGCAATGATATCCAGCAGCAGTTGAATCAGCTGTGCCCTACTCCAGCACTGTTCAAACACCTGCTGGATAGTGTTCACTTGTGACACTGTGTCTATAAATCTACAAACGGACTCCATTGATATGGATCACAACTTCAGGTTGGGAGCCCACATACTTAGACATCCAGGTTCGATCTTTGGGACCTAATAGTCTTCCTCCTAAGGGGTGGTCCTTGGCCTCGGGGCCGTCGGTTTAACTGCCAGCAAGTTTTTCTGTGTAGCCACATTTACAAGTCTCTTAGTATCTTTATCATTCTTCAAACAGCCCTCCAGCCAGGGGCGTAGAGTGTGGGGGGGGGGGTTGTGGGTGCGGTTGCCCCGGGTGCCAAATTGCATGGGGCGCCGGGCAGCAGGCATTTAACTGAAGGCCAGTTCTGCCTCATAGGCTTCAGGCCAGTAGGTTTGCTGGTTTCTGCTGTTGCATTCCAAACCATTCATGGCAGCACTTATTCATTCATGCAATTGAAAGGTCTATCCAACTGCAGACCAAAGTGGCTGCTGCAGAGAATCAATAATTCAGCTGCTATGAAAATTTCCTTAGAGGGAACACTGAGCGTGTCATAATGGAGCTCCTCAGCATCCATCGACAATGACATCACAATGGGCCCTGGCTGTTTACCAACCTGGCTGCAGCCATGACACTACATTCCTCAGTAAGATTAGAAATCCACCAACAGGTGGGTGGGCGTTTGTATATGTGTGGGTCAAGAATGAGTGTTTACGGTGGAAGGACTGTTGTACAGATGGGAATACGGCTGCAGCGAACATTGTCAACTGCAAATCACACAAGCCGTATTACCCACTACTGACAGGTTTGTCCTCTGAACTTGGAATCTTTCCGTGTTCATTTCGGATGAATACACTAAAACAGTGCATAGAACCATTTAGTGCACATGTCAACGGGAAAAAAGCACTAGGGAGGAAGAAGAAGAGTTCTCACATGACCCTGATAGGGTAGTTGTGTGTGACAGTGTCTGGCAGGAAAACCATCTTAGGGAAAGGCTAGGATTCCAAAGAAGAATTGTGTGTGTTGTGTATAGTAGAGAGAAGCGGGGCAGCTGACAGACAGGGAAAGAGAAGACAGGACCTGTGCCTGCTATCAGAAGTGTGGGTGCACCTCAAAAGCAGCTACCTGCAAGCAAATACTTTTGTTTTCAAGTACAGCGCATAGAACCATTTAGTGCACGTCAACGGGAAAAAAGCACTAGGGATGAAGAAGAGTTCTCACATGACCCTGAGAGGGTGGTTTTGTGTGACAGTGCCTTGCAGGAAAACCATCTTAGGGAGTCAGGGACAGTGAAATATCAATCAGGGACAGTCAGAAATCAATCAAGCTTATTTCCAAACTTATCGCAATGTACTTTTTTTTAAAGAGGTCTTTCAATTTAACTAAGCAGCATACATACATGATTACTGTAGCAATCTACCTATGTATGTTATGACTTTTTCACACGTCAGTGTTTTGGTCAGTGATTTCCATCAGTGATTTTGAGCCAAAACCAGGTGCGGCTCTAAACACAGAACAGGTGCAGATCTTTCCATTATACCTGATACCTTCACATCTGGTTTTGGCTCACAATCACTGATGGAAATCACTGATCAAAACACTGACGTGTAATGAAGGCATTAATTTGAAATTGAGCATCAAACCTAAGTCGTCTGTTTACGTATTTTCAGTTTCCACAGTGCCGTAATTCTTTCAATTTAATTAAACAGCATATATGTGATTACTGCAGCAATACCCACGGTGAGGCAGCACTCAACCTCTTTGTGTTAAGTTGAAATTGAGCATCAAGCCTAAATCGTCTGTCCAGTTTCCACACAGTTGGAATAAATTTTTTGGGGATTGTTAAATGCAATTAAACCAGCATATATGTGTGATTACTACAAGACACAAGGTAGGGCAGCAATCTACCTAAGAGTGATAACGAGAAATTGAACGTCACTCCTCAATTGTCTGTTTTTGTGAATTCTATTTCCACATGGTTGGAATTGAATTTTTTTTGGGGGGGACTTGTTCAATTTAATTAAACCAGCATATAGGTGATCAACACAAGAATGTGGGTAGTAGCAGCACCAACTATCTGGCCCAAAGTAGTAGTAGTAATAGTAGTAGTAGTAGGTCACAGTTATCCCTGCTGGCTTCAGAAAGGCACAACATTATTGTTGGGGAGAAGGAGCATGACATTGTCGATTGGATGGCTCACTCCTCTCAGTAGCGGCAGAATGACGTGGAGGTGACTTCGGACTCTGACACCATGCCATGGAGCCAGGGGTCACAGCGTTCCTCCTTCTTCTCCTCATTGCAGCCCCAAAGAAGGCTTTCAGTGAAATCCTTCCAGTCTCCACTGCCCCTTCCTTTTTCCTAAGAAGTGGCAAGAAAACCCCACCACACCCTACGGTAGTCAAGAGAGTCTCCCTGCTCATGACTTGTATAAGAGCCCTCACATTTGGGCTGTCCAGAAGAAGAGGTTGGGGAGGAGGCTGGGGAACCCATGCATGCCTATGTTGATGGTGGTGGCAATAGTGGCACCTGTATCCATGGCACTGGTGGTGGGGGCAGTGACAGTAGCAGTCGGGATAAACACAGAGTAGGGGAAGGGGGCCCAGGAGCCCACTATAATATCTCACAGTCTGATAAAAGCATCAGGGAGGGTGAGGACTCTGATGATGATTGTGTGCTGTACTGGACCTGGGAACGGGTTGCTGAGGAGGAGGCAACATCAGTGGAGTAGGGCAGTGGTGGCAGAAATAAAAAGCAGAGGTCACGTACCTCCCAAAGACCAGCCAGAGCCTTGTCTGCTTCTGGATCTGGTGATGCTGTCGCTGTGGGTGGGCTAGGTCCAAACGTGCCAGAGCTAAGCCCAGCTTGGCTGCCTGTAGCTCTGTGCGAGCAACTCCCATATGGAGCTTTTTCTCCACAAGATTAGCACACAAAACCACAGCAGTGTGCAAGATCTACAAGATTAAAATAAGTTGTGGTCATTCAAACACAATTATAAGTACCAGTGGTCTATTGCAGCACATGGAACGTCATCCCCTGATCCTTTGGAAAAGTACAAACGACCTGCATTTTCAATCAGAAACAATCTGTCCTTCTTTTCCTTCTTTGTGGAAGTAAACCCGCATCCCCAAGCAGTATGGTATCTTTGTCATCATCAACATTAGTATTGAGAGAATCAAAACATCCAAAGTAGAATTCGATTCTAAGTTTAGGAAAAATTTGATTTGCAACGAATCCAAATTTCCTTGAGCTTCGTGGTCACAAATCATTTTTTCCTAAAATGGCAGCTACAGGTATTACAAAGTAAAAGTAAGAAGCCCGGGAACACGAGATCACCCATAATGTCGTGCAGACAATCAGCAGCTAGACAGCCCCTGTGATGTCACAGCCTTTTAAAATCCTCAACCTGCGTGGTCTGCACCATTTCATTATGAGCTTAGCATAGGGAGAGATGTGACAAGTGCTAAGGACAGTGTTGCTAAAAGCTTTTAATTGTGGAATATTAGATAGGAAGAGTGCAGGGAGAGTGTAGGAAGTTCGTAGAGAGTTTTTACACACTGTAGGGTGAACACCCCAAGAAATAGAAACATAGGGCTCCCAATATAATAATACAACTGTGGTACACACTGTAGGGTGAGCATAGGGAGACCATAGGGATGCTGCAGGGACAGTGCAGGGACTGTAATCTGAAGGGATCCATATTTGTCCATATGATCTATATGATCTCTGTATAGGGCACAAAGCTATGTAATTAAACAGCGTCTTTCTTCTTTAATAAATAAGCAAGTCTATTGATTCTCAAACTGGAGTGAATAAGCCTTCTAATTTTACTGTTATTGGGGTGTCAACCATGTTTAATAGATAAGCTATTCTATTAGGCATTGGATCTCAAATTGGGGTGAATAAGCTGTCTAATTTTACTGTTATTGGGGTGTCCACCTTTTTTAACAGATAAGCAATGCTATTATGCCTTTATTCTGAAATGGGGGTGAATACGCTTTCTAATTTTACTGTTATTGGGGTGTCTACCTTACTTAATAGATAAGTAATTCTATTAGGCCTTTATTCTCAAATTGGGGTGAATAAGCTGTTAGTTTTACTGTTAGAGAGGTGTCCACCTTGTTTCATAGTTAAGCAATTCTATTAGGCCTTGATTCTCAAATTGGGGTTAATAAACTGTCTACTTCTACTGTTATTGGGGTATCCACATAATTAAAAAGATAAATAATTCTATTACGCCTTGATTCTGAAATGAGGTGAATAACCCGTCTTGTTCTCTGTTAGAGGTGTGTCCACCTTGTTTATAACATAAACAATTCTATTAGGCATTGATTCTCAAATTGGGGTGAATATGCTGTCTAATTTTATTGTTATTGGGGTGTCCACATTGAATAATTTATTTTGCATATACTGTTAGGGTTACAGTACAGTATGTCCAACAGACAGTTGCAGGGCCCTCCAAAGGAAAGGACAGTGGCAAAACTAATACTGGTGCCTTCAGAAGTAGCAGCAGAAGAAGGGGGTTGTTGCAGCAGCAGCAATAGGCCAAAGCTGCCACTGTCATCCAGCAGAAGTGGAATGGTTGACAGCCAGGAGTTGGTGGGTTCCTCTGACACCACATTTAGTTGGCATGACCCAGGAACAAGCTCTGTGCCCTCACCTGTTCTGATCCTGCCCCTCCTTTGCTGATCCTTCTTGCCAGGCAAGTTATTTTTTGCCGCCGGCTCTGCTCCGTTTTTCAGAAAGAAAGATATTATTGAGGACAGACAGCAGCTATTGGCCAGCCTAGATTTGGAGGAGAGGTTTGCTGCTTCCTCCTGTAGGCATGCATGTAGTGGTGATGACAGTCGCAGGTGTTGCGAGCAGTCAGGGACGCAGACATGAGACTGGTGAGAGTG
Organism: Rhinella marina; assembly: GCA_900303285.1. NCBI lineage: Eukaryota > Metazoa > Chordata > Amphibia > Anura > Bufonidae > Rhinella > Rhinella marina. The sequence continues at coordinate 18,886 of ONZH01013557.1, forward strand.
AAATAAGTGACGAGCAGACAGTAGTGAATGATGATGTAGCTGATTGCACACATGGGAGCCAGGTGAAGAGGGGGGCTTCATTATCATCATCAGGGGGTGAGGGTGGCCGTTAGCCAGCAGGGTGGTAGCAGTGTGAAATCTAGAGCCAAACACTCACCAATAATGGAAAAACATACTGTTGGCGCTGCGTCAAGGAGGGCAGACCCTTGCGCCCTGCATGGCCCACGTCTTTAATTTGGTTGTAACCGGTTCCTGAAGTCTTCCTCCCAGCTGCAAGACATCTTGAAAATGGGCAGGAAACTGTGCATGCACTTCAGCCACTCTTACTGTGAAAACACGCCCTGCTTGAGCTGCAAAGTCAGAATGGTGTTCCCCAACTATATAAGCAGAGGAAGGCTTTGAATTATTTTTTGATGATGCAGGCAGACAGGAGGACTCTCCTCCCTTCCATGTTAGCCAGTGGCAGCTCTGGCAGTCATCAGGATTCAGGACTACAGGATGAATGATGTCATTCCACTCCTTCATGTCCTGGAGCAGATGCTGATAAATCTGTCTGGCCAGGGGACAGGATATGTGGTGCCTACATCTCACGGCCACCTGAGCCCTCTGGGGGCTGAACTGGCAGAGGAGGAGGACATTAACACCAAGGAATTGTATACAGAAATAGTTGGTTTATCTGCCCAAGTGACAGGAGAGAAGCAGAATGAGCATAAGGAGATGGAGGGTGATGAAGAAGACCAGGCAGATGACCCCGACAAACTTTGACAGTATGCAGTGGAAATGGAGGCAATGAATCCCTCCGATTCCCTTGTGCAAATGGCCATATGCATGCTGCGTTGCATGCGTAGGGACAGCCGTATTATCACCATTCAGCAGAGGGATGACTACTGGCTCTCCGCGATGTTAGACCCTGAGGGCCTTTTTTCCACCTTCTGAGAGGGATGATAAACAGTACTACTATTGAGATATTCTATGCAGTTGGTTGGTCGCTGCCTATGTGCACCATCACTCATTCTCACGAAGGTCTGAGCGGGGGGAAACTCTGCACTCAAGCTCCACTGCCATGACTGCTGGAGAAGGGGTGGGGGTGGGGGCAGGAGCAGCACCAGCTCTAGTCTTGAGTCTATGATGAGCATGTTTCTTCACCCACCTACTGAAGAAACCAGCCAGCAGCAGCAGGACATGGAGTAGAACGTGAACCAGCAGGTGGTGGCATACCTGGAGTGTACTCTGTCGCCCCAGATACAAGTTTCCCTGGACTACTGGGCAGCCAAATTTGAATTGTGGTCACAACTGTCCGAGTTCACCCTGGACAAGCTTTCCTGCACGACCAGTAGTGCAGCATCAGAGCAGGTATTTATTGCAGTGTGAGACATAGTTACCCCAAAGACAACTCGCCATTCAACACAAAATGTTGAGAGATTAACCTTTATAAAGATGAATCAGGTGTGGATCAGCCAGGATTTTCACACACCGGTGACTGATGATTCAGATTATATCATTCTGGCAGTAATGTTCTGACTGCAGTGTGCTGGCACACCAGAACATTGTGAAATATGGCCCATTACTTCTATCCACATTCTTTAGCCACTATTCTGTTGCTGCCACCCGCCTGATACCACACACCTGCTGCCTCTGCTGTCATCTTCTACTACTGCCACCATCTTGTTGTGTTACTGCCACTGCTATTGCCCCTCTTCACACTCTGTGACTGGGCCATTATGTTGACTCCTCATGCTTTTGTGACCCTCTCCACTCTGTGACTGGGCAACTACAGTATGTTGACTCCTCATGCTGTTGCCACACTCCACACTCAGTGACTCAGTGCCTCTCAATCATCAGTTTATGTGTATTCACTTTCCACAAGGTTGAAATTTTAAAATTCTGTATGTCATTGCTTATAGATAAAAAATCTTATATAAAGCTGTGTGTTTGTATGTGTGTATGTATGTCCACTAAAGGAATCCGCACCGTCGCAGCTACAATCACGAAATTTGGCACACAGGTACATCAGGTGTCCGGGAAGGTTTTAGAACGGGTTTGAGATCTCTAGGACGTACCATTACTGAGATATTCCAAAAAAAATACATTAGCCAGTAGAAGCCTGGTCACATGACCCTTATAAGCCAATAGAAGCTCACAGGCAGTTAGTCTCCACACACACCAGGTTTCCATAACAACCCAGCCAGTTCACTGCTGTAGGTCTGCTTTAAAGGGGCAGAGCGCTGTGGATGACACTGTTAAAGGAGTATTCCGGTTACCATAAATATAACTTATGTTTTAGACTAACTCATCATCAATCATTACCTTATATAATGTAAATTTCACATATTTACCGTTCAGTAGTAATAAAAGATGTTTTCTTTCACTGCTACCCACTGTGTTTCCTCCTAAATTACCATGGCATCGACCTGTAATTCAGGCCAACCTCAAAAGAAGGACTTAAAAGCCCCACCCCCAGGGTCCCACTAAGTCATGCCCCCGACTTAGTCAGGCCACGCCCTTTCCACTCAGCATCTGACCGGGTTTGAAAAAATTAAGGTAAAAATCAACTTCTGTCAGCTGCAGGGGAGGGAGGGTGAATTTCTCCCTGCAGCTCATGCTCAGACTGCACAGTGCTGCTGTCTGAGAGTGAGCTCTTCAAAATGACATCCCTGTGTCCATCCACGCCCTGCGCATGACAGAGGACAGGGAGTCTGAAAGCCAGACTGTCCAGCCTCCCCCCAACGTGAAGCCGTACCACCAGTCCCCATGAAGCCACACCCCTAAACACGGAGGCCACGCCCCCTGGTTCAGTGAACACACGGCGGAGAAGCTGTCTGAGCGTGAGCTACTGAAACGGTGGACATCCCTGTGTCTGTCCAGGCCCTTCGCCGGACGGTGGACAGGGAGTCTGAAAGCCAGAAAGCCAAAACTGGACCTCTGGCCACCCTAGAGGCAGGCTGCTGTTAGGGTGGCCAGATGTCCGGCTTTAGGCTGGACAGTCCACTTTTCTGGCTCTCTGTTCTCCATCCGGCGCAGTGCCTAGACGGACGCAGGGATGCCCACCCTTTCAGTAGCTCACACTCAGACAGCTTCTCCTCCGTGTCCTCACGGAGCCAGGGGGCGTGATCTCATTTGGGGGAATGGCCGGTGAGATACGGCTTTCTGGGGAGAAGACAGTTGCCACCCTAGCTGCTGTGGAGGTCACAGTTAAAGGGGAGGGCGCTGTGGATGTTTCTGTTAAGGGGCAGACACTGTAGAGGTCATTCTCGATATCTTTTAACGACACACACACAAACATTAAATTAAATAGATTAAATATGCCTGGGTGAAGCCGCGTCCTTCAGCTAGTAAATAAATCAATACATTTGGGGAGGGGGGCTGGTTAAATTACTCTAAGGCGCAGCATAAATGTACATGATTCCATCCATACCAACATTTTCTCACAGTTCAGACAATACTGGGGCCTGTATCATGACACTAATGCCTGTGATTCAGTTTATTCACTTTCCACACGATTGAAATGTATTAATTTTTTTTGGGGGGGGAGGAGAGGTTACATCTCTTTAAGGCGCAACATAAATGTATATGATTACTACCTGAATACCTCCATTTTCTCACAGTTAAGGCAATGCTCGGGCCTGCATCATCATCACCATCAAATGCCTGAGGCTCAGTTTCCATGCATTAACTTTCCACATGGTTGAAATGAAAAAGATTTGCTGGTGATGGAGGGGTTAACACAGTTGAAATTGTGACATTTTGAGGGGTGGTTAACATGGTTGAAATTTTAAAAAAAAAATTGTGTGGGGTTTACAATTCATGAGGCAGCATATGTACATGATTTTTGTATTAACACAGAAATTCTCTCACAGTCCAGGAAGGCTGAATGCGATCAATAGACCTCTCCTTCTTGCTGGTGCCTCATCTTGCCCCTCTTGCTGTCTGCCTGTCTGCCTACCATCACATTGTGTGTGGCTGCTGAATGCTACTGCCTGTGTCATGGCACTTATGCAACTTTCCAACCATTACGTTCTGTAAGGTTGCTGCTGTGGTCTGCATCATGCCATTTGTCCACCAAAGACAAGTTTTATTTATTTACTAGCTGAAGGACCCGGCTTCGCCCGGGTATATTTAATTTATTTCATTTACTGTTTGTGTGTGTGTGTCGTTAAAAGATATCGAGAGTGACCTCTACAGTGCCCGCCCCTTTAACAGTGACCTTTACAGCGGCCCGCCCCTTTAACAGTGACCTCTACAGTGGCCCGCCCCTTTAACAGTGATCTCTACAGCGGCCCGCCCCTTTAACAGTGACCTCTACAGCAGCCCACCCCTTTAACAGTGACCTCTACAGCAGCCCACTCCTTTAACAGTGACCTCTACAGCAGCCCGTCCCTTTAACAGTGACCTTTACAGCAGGCCGCCCCTTTAACAGTGACCTCTACAGCAGCCCGCTCCTTTAACAGTTACCTCTACAGCTGCCCGCCCCTTTAACAGTGACCTATACAGCAGCCCACCCCCTTAACAGTGACCTCTACAGCTGCCCACCCCTTTAACAGTGACCTCTATAGCTGCCCGCCCCTTTAACAGTGACCTCTATAGCAGCCCGCCCCTTTAACTGTGACCTCCACAGCAGCTAGAGTGGCCACTGTCTTCACCCCAGAAAGCCAGACCTCACCGGCTATTCCCCCAAACGCGACGCAGCGCCCCCAGCATAAAGCCGGACATCTGGCCACCCTAACATCAGCCTGGCCCCCTAACATCAGCCTGGCCCTGGGGTGGCCAGAGGTCTTGTTTTAGGCTGGACAGTCTGGCTTTCAGACTCCCTGTCCTTTGTCATGCGCAGGGCCTGGATTTACACAGGGATATCCTTTTGAACAGCTCACTCTCAGCAGCAGTACTGCTGCAAGGAGAAAGTCACCCTCCCTCCACCCCTGCAGCTGACAGAAGGTGATTTTTACCTATATTTTTAATCCTGGTCAAATGCGGCATGGAAGGGGCGGTTGGCTGACTGAATCAGGGGCGTGACTTAGTGGGATCTGGGGGTGGTGCTTTTAAGTCCTTCTTTTGACGGTGGCCTGAATTGCAGGTCGATGCCATAATAATTTAGGAGGAAGGTGGGTAGCAGTGGAAGAAAAAATCTTTTATTACTACTAAACGGTAAATATGTGAAATTTACATTATATAAGGTAATGATTTATGATAAGTTAGTCTAAAACATAAGTTATAGTTATGGTAACCGGAATACCCCTTTACCATTGTCATCCACAGTGCTCTGCCTCTTTAATGCAGACCTACAGCAGTGAACTGGCTAGGTTGTCATAGAAACTTCGTATGTGGAGGCTGCCTGTGAGCTTCTATTGGCTGATAAGGGTCATGTGACCAGGCTACTATTGGCTAATGCATTTTTGGGAATATCTCAGGAACAGTACGTACTGGAGAGCTGAAAACTGTTCTAAAACCTTCCCGGACACCTGATGTACATGTGTGCCAAATTTTGTGATTGTAGCTGCAGCGGTGCGGATTCCTTTAGCAGACATACACACACACACACACACACACATACACACTCAGCTTTATATATTAGATTTTTTCTCATAACACCGTGTCTGTTTAACCCTTTGGATACCGGAGGTTTTTTTAGTTTTGCGTTTTCAATTTTCTACCCCATATTCCATGAGCCATAACTTTTTTATATTTTCGTTCACATAGCTGTATGAGGGCTTATTTTTTTCGGGACAAGTTGTAGTTTCAAGTGCCACCATTAATTATGCCATAAAGTGTTGTGGGAGGCGGTAAAAAAAATTCCAAATTGGGGGGAATTGGAAAAAAATGCAATTCATCCACGGTTTTATGGGTTTTGTTCCCATGGCGTTTTGTTTGTGGCAAAAAAATTCTTTTTTCTTACATCGTCATATTCGGACCCCCATAACTTTTTTATACTTACATCCAATGAGCTGTTTAGGGTCTCATTTTTTGCGAGACAATCCATTTTTTTAATACCATTTTGGAGTGTGCGTGACTTTTTGATCATATTTTATTACATTTTTTTGGGTAAGAAAAGTAGTGAAAAAATGACAAATCAGCCATTTTGACCCTTTTTTCCGTTACACAATTTGCCATATTGGAATTTTTTTTTATATATTTTCAAAAGTACGGGCATTTTTAGTCACAGTGATACCCATGATGTTTATATTTATTGTTATTTAGGCATTTATTTTTTAATTATACGGAAAGGGGGGTGATTTAAACTTTTATATTTTTTTTATTTGTTATATATTTTTTAACATTTTTTATTATTTTTTGTCATTATTTTAAGGCTCATATATGAGCATATAGACAATGTTTTTTAATTTTTTTATTTTGAGCAATCAGGGATTTTTAAAACTCCATTTTAAGTCCCTTTTGCTCATTTCTTATCCTGGCCTGCCATCTGGTGGCCAAAATAAGATTTGCAGATTGAAAGCTGCAAACCTCATCAGCAAGATTTACAGCTTTTAGATCGAGTGCAGACACCCCGATTGACCACACGGGGCGTCTGCACAACACCTGGAAGCGCGCGCTTGTATGGCGCTGGTAGCGTAAGGGTTAAACATCATCTGCTCCAATAAGGGACAATTTTTGAAAGCTTTCGAATATGAAAAAGCATGAAACATGTGCCGACGCGGTGTCTTTTTAAACACACTGTATAACACCATCAAATGCATTTACCCATAACTATGTATGTCAGTGTCATAGACATTATTTACTATTGCTGTCATTGCATTCCAGAGCTTTGGAAGGGCAGATATTGGAGGGGGGAAAAAAATTTCAAAAGTTCTCCTAAAAATTATGAGTCCTAGGAGACTAAAGGGGGTTATATACCAACTTGGAGCAACTTTGGTGTGGCCTGAAACAATTCGGGTCCGAACCAAACTTTTTCAAAAATTTGGTGAACGGGACCCGAAAAAAATCTCGACTGGTTCGCTCATCTCTAGTTGTGACAAACAAATAACATAGTATACAAATCTTACACCGGCCTTTCCTGCATCGTTATATTTGTGTTGTTAAGGGGGAATAATCGCATTGCTTGTTTAAAACGTGTTTTACAGTAGAGAAATGTCTTTTTTGAAACTGCGGGTAAGATTTTTCAAAGTGGTGTAAAATAGAACTGGCAAGCAACCAATCAGATTCCACCTTTCATTTTTCATAGCTCCTTTGGGAAATGAGTGATGGAATCTGATTGGTTGCTATGGGCAACTAAGCCAGTTCTACTTTACACCAGTTTGATAAATCTCCCCCTGTGTTTTTAAACATACATAATATAGTACACAAATCTTACCAGGGCCAATACTGCATTATCCCCAAAGTAAATAATCTGTCTTTAAATATGGTGGTTAATTGCACATAATGTAATAAAGTAAAGGGATCAGGCAAAACTGTTGTCAGGGACAGGCCAAGGTCAGGGTACATGCATTCCAATACAAAAATGAGGTGAAGGCAGACAGCTCAGTGTCAGTGCAATGAACCTCAACGGTTAGGTCAGGCAGTGAAGGGTCAAATCTAGAGATACTCGTAAGTGCTCGTAAGTGCTCGCTGCTCGGACGAGTATCTCGCCATGCTGGAGGAAATGGCAACTTCCACATCGTGCTTTTTTTGCGCCTATAAACTCAGCCAATCACAAGCCAGGAGACTCTGTGGTACACCCAGCATCACGTGGGGCCCTTACATATCGATAGCAGGGGTTGGCTGGCCTGATCAGGTGACCCTGGAATATACTACTGACTGGCCGCGGTGCTCGGCTCAGATGCCGTCTGGATGTCGTTAGGGATAGAGCTGCTGCGTTTCAGGGAGAGTGTTAGGGCCTGCATTTAGTTCTCTGTTAGGCAGGAATCACCCACAAAGAACCCAACAGTCCTTCTAAGGGCTACAAGACATTTTTTTTTTTGTCTCCTGGCTTGGCTGGCTGGCACTAGTAGTGCAGCTATCACCATATATAACCCCCTTTTTTTAATGTTATATCTCAGTGATACAAATCCATTGCACACAGCAGTGTGGAACCATTCTGTGTGTCACAGTTCATCTGTCCACTCACGCCAATCCGTATTTTCTGTCCAGGTGACACTTTTTGTACGTCACTTAATACAACCAAGTCTTTTGCTGCCTGTCACGTATATAGCTTGATCCCCAAAATCTCTGTGCGACATTTGTCTGGGTCGCAGTCAAAATAGCCACCTTTCACAGGGTGTGAGTTAGGTGTACGATAGTTTCTGCACGTCACGTTCCAAAAAAAACAAAACTACAAAAAAAATATATATAAAAAAAATATATAAAAAAAATTTTTTTTGTAGTTTTAGCTCAGTGATACAAATCCATTTCACACAGCTGCGTGGAACCATTCTATGTGTCACAGTTCATTACACTCAATCCTATCCGTATTTTCTGTCCAGGTGACACTTTCTGTACGTCACTTAATACAACCAAGATTTTGCTGCCTGTCACGTATATAGCTTGATCCCAAAAATCTCTGTGCGACATTTATCTGGGTCGCAGTCTAAATAGCCACCGTCAGTAGGGTGCCAGGTAGCTCTACGATAGTTTCTGCACGTCACGTTCCAACAAAAACAAAACTACAAAAAAAATGTATAAAAAAATATATTAAAAAAATATTTTTTTAGTTGTTTTAGCTCAGTGATACAAATCCATTTCACACAGCTGCGTGGAACCATTCTGTGTGTCACAGTTCATTACACTCACTCCTATCCGTATTTTCTGTCCAGGTGACACTTTCTGTACGTCACTTAATACAACCTTGTCTTTTGCTGTCTGTCACGTATATAGCTTGATCCCAAAAATCTCTGTGCGACATTTGTCTGGGTCGCAGTCAAAATATCCACCTTTCACAGGGTGTGAGTTAGGTCTACGATAGTTTTTGCACGTCACGTTCCAAAAAAAACAAAACTACAAAAACAATATCTATAAAAAAATATATAAAAAAAATATTTTTTTAGTTGTTTTAGCTCAGTGATACAAATCCATTTCACACAGCTGCGTGGAACCAGTTCAGTACACTTACTCCTATCCGTATTTTCTGTCCAGGTGACACTTTCTTTACCTTTACGTCACTTAATTAAACCAGACTGAACAAGTTTGTGGGTTTCAGTACACCAGGCCCATTTATTTTTTATTTTTTATATAATACACTTATATTCAGAAAATGTTGAACCCCAGGGCTAAGGGTCGAGGACGAGGGCGTGGGCGTGGGCATTCAATTACTGCAGGGGGCAGAGGCCATGGTCCTGGGCAGGGTGAGACTGTACCTGCTGATGAGGGAGCAGGGGTACGCCGCAGAGCTACACTCCCTAGCTTCATGTCTCAACTTACAGGGACACGTGGTAGAGGACTGTTGAAACCACAACAGTGCGAACAGCTGATCTCGTGGATTGCGGACAATGCTTCAAGTAATTTGTCCACCAGTCAGTCTTCCACGCAGTCCACCCACGTTATCCAAAGGGAGCACTCCTCTGGCTCCTCCACCTCAACCTCCTTCCCCCCAGTCTGCCCCCTCCCAGGAAAATTTGGAATGCGATCCGGCATACTCTCAGGAACTGTTTTCTGGACCCTTCCCAGAGTCACAAACCACTTCTCAGGTTGCTGCTGACCTCGTTCCCGATGCCCAAGTTTTCCAACTGTCGCAGTCTGTGGGTGATGATGATGATGATGACAATGTTGAGTTAGTGGAAGAAGTTTGTAAAGAGGTGTCGGACGATGAGGTGACGCGGTTGTCAGACAGTGGTGAAGTTGTTGTCACGGCAGGAAGTCCGAGGGGGGAGCAGACTGAGGAATCAGAGGATGACGAGGTGACTGACCCAAGCTGGGTTGATATGCCGAGTGAAGACAGTGCTTCTGAGGCGGAGGCGAGTGCTGCACCAGAACAGGTTGGAAGAGGCAGTGGTGTGGCCAGAGGGAGAAGCAGGGCCAGAGCTGGTGCATCAGCAGCAACTGTTTCACGTAGTGAAGCTCCCGTGGCGAGGCCTAGATGTTCGCAAGTCTGGAGGTTCTTTAAAGAAAGTGAGGATGACCGACGGACTGTGGTGTGCAACCTGTGCCACACCAGGATCAGCAGGGGTGCCACCACTACTAGCCTAACCACCACCAGCATGCGCAGGCATATAAGTGCTAAACACCCCACTCAATGGAACCAAGGCCGTTCACCACCTCCTGCGGGTCACACCACTGCTCCTTCCCCTGTGTCCCTCGTTGCCTCTTCTAGTCAACCCCCTGCGTCACTCGCTGCCTCTGCTAGTCAACCCCCTGCCCAGGACCCCGGCACGAGCGCCTCCCGTCTCCCGCCGGAAAACCACACTTTCGCCTCCACGATCCTCCACAGTGTCCACCAATGTGTCCCAGCACAGCGTTCAGCTGTCTTTACAGCAGACGCTGGAGCGCAAGAGGAAATACAGTTCTACCCACCCACATGCCCAAGCCCTCAACGTCCACATCTCCAAATTGCTTAGCCTGGAGATGCTGCCCTATAGGCTGGTAGAGACCGAGGCGGACACGTGGACAAGTGCTGCCGGGCAGGGACACTATATCTCACTGACGGCACATTGGGTTAACTTGGTGGAGGCTGGGACCGAGACTGACCTTGGGGCCGCTCATGTACTGCCCACACCGAGGATTGCGGGGCCTACCTCGGTCACGGTCTCTCAGACGTACTATGCCTCCTCCTCCGACCCCTCCTCCTCCACTGAATTACCATCCGTGGGCACGGCGCCTTCAGTCAGTAGCTCTAGGCGCAGCAGCAGTGCCGTGGGTAAGCGCCAGCAGGCGGTGCTGAAACTGCTGAGCTTAGGTGACAAAAGGCACACCGCCCAAGAGCTGTTACAGGGCATCACGGCGCAGACCGATGTGTGGCTGGCACCGCTGAACCTCAAGCCAGGCATGGTTGTGTGTGACAACGGGCGTAACCTGGTGGCGGCTCTGCAACTCGGCAGACTGACACATGTGCCATGCCTGGCCCACGTGTTCAATCTCATAGTTCAGCGGCTCCTCAAGACATACCCCAATCTGTCTGATTTGCTCACCAAGGTGCGTCGCATCTGTGCGCATTTACGCAAGTCGACCACAGATGCTGCCACTCTCAGGGCAGCGCAGCGCCGCCTACAACTGCCCGCTCACCGACTGTTGTGCGACATGCCCACGAGATGGAATTCCACATTAAACATGTTATCCAGAGTTTACCAGCAGCGCAGAGCGATTGTAGACTGCCAGATGTCAACTTCCACCAGTACTGGTAGTCAGGTCAGTCAGATTCCTCAAGTCTACAATGAGGAGTGGATGTGGATGTATGATATCTGCCAGGTGTTGAGCAACTTTGAGGAGGTGTTGAGGATAATGCCGCCATTATAAGCCTCACCATCCCGCTGCTTTGCCTTTTGAAAAACTCACTGCTCAGCATCAAGTCGGATGCTGTATGGGCTGAAGAGGAGGACTTGGAGGAGGAGGAGGAGGAGGAAATGGAGAGTCAGGCCAGTGAGGAGAGGGAATTCTTGCGTGTTGGGACTCTGGCACACATGGCAGACGTCATGTTAGGCTGCCTATCCCGTGACCCTCGCGTTAGAAGAATTTTTTCAAACACCGATTACTGGGTGTTCACTCTCCTGGACCCATGGTACAAGCAGAACCTTTCCACTCTCATCCCTGCAGAGGAAAGGAGTATGAGAGTGAATAGATATCAACAGGCCCTGGTGCACAAGCTGACACAATCCTTTCCATCTGACGCCGCTAGCGGCAGAGGGCATGGTTCTGTGGGCCAAGTAGCGGGGAGAGGAGCCGAGCAGGCAGCTTGTCCAGCACTGGCAGGGGAACGCTCTCCAAGGCCTTTGCCAGTTTTATGTCACCCCAGCAAGACACTGTCACCTGTCCCCAGTCTAGGCAGAGTAGGGGGGAGCTGTACAGAAAGATGGTGAGGGAGTACCTAGCTGACCATACCAACATCCGTAGCGATCACTCTGCTCCATACAACTACTGGGTTTCAAAGCTGGACACGTGGCCTGAACTGGCTCTGTACGCCTTGGAGGTGCTGGCCTGCCCTGCCGCTAGCGTGCTGTCAGAGCGGGTATTCAGTGCAGCTGGTGGCGTCATCACCGATAAGCGTACACGCCTGTCAACTGACAGCGCTGACAGGCTGACGCTTATTAAAATGAACAAAGCCTGGATTTCACCGGAATTCAAATCTCCTCCGGGGGAAAGCAGCTAAAGATTAACATTACTTATGTATCCGATTCCTCTTCTCTACTCCTCCTACTCCTCCTCCTCCTCCATATCGTCTTTGCCTAACGCTGACCAAAAAAACGCCATTGTTCAGCGGTCCAACTGGCACTCTTTTACCACAATTTTTCAGGAGGGCCCCATACAGGCCCTCTCTTCAAACAATTTTTCCGGAGGTCCACCTACAGGCCCTCTCTTCAAACAATTTTTCCAGAGGTCCACCTACAGGCCCTCTCTCCAAACAATTTTTCCGGAGGTCCACCTACAGGTCCTCTCTCCAAACAATTTTTCCGGAGGTCCACCTACAGGCCCTCTCTCCAAACAATTTTTCTGGAGGTCCACCTACAGGCCCTCTCTCCAAACAATTTTTCCGGAGGTCCACCTACAGGCCCTCTCTCCAAACAATTTTTCCGGAGGTCCACCTACAGGCCCTCTCTCCAAACAATTTTTCCGGAGGTCCACCTACAGGCCCTCTCTCCAGTTCCAGTTTTATTTGCTCAAACTGCGTAAATTTTTTTTTTGGGATAGGTGTGAAAAATAATATTACCTGCGTATCTCTAGTGCCCAACATTGGATACGGTAGCAACAAGAAGACCAAACACATGCTGCCCACAGGTTTCCGCAAATTCCTGGTCCACAATGTCAAGGAGCTCGAAGTTCTGTTGATGAGCAACAAGTCCTTCTGTAAAGAAATCGCCTGCGTCGTCATTCTAATTACATCCGGCTGTTGTCACCACCACACAAGCTAGCCTAGGGGGCACTCCTCTGGCTCTTCCAGCTCAACCTCCTTCCCCCCAGCCTGCCCCCCCCACCTACAGGCCCTCTCTCCAAACAATTTACGTCTTTTTCCTATCTTTCTCTCTCTCCAAACTATTTTTCCGGATAGGTGCCGTATACGGTATTAAACTCAGAAGAATACATACCGTACCGGTTGATGCTACAGTTTTTTCAAATCCATCCGGGTATTGTCACCACCACACACGCTAGCCCAGGGGGCACTCCTCTGGCTCTTCCAGCTCAACCTCCTTCCCCCCAGCCTGCCCCCCACCTACAGGCCCTTTCTCCAAACAATTTACCCGGATAGGGGACGTATTAGATATTATACTGATTTTTGTTTGTTCCTCTTTTAATTGCCTCCTGACCTGTGATAGGCAGAGCATGGACACGTCCCCTTAGCTGCAGTAGAAAAGACACTCCCCTCGCCAGAGTAAGCTCTTTTTCATTTTCCGTGTTCGAAAAATCCATTAAATATATGGTCCCAAGATAGGTGCCGTATACGGTATTAAACTCAGAAGAATATATACCGTACCGGTTGATGCTAAACTTTTTCCAAATCCATCTGGCTGTTGTCACCACCACACACGCTAGCCCAGGGGGCACTCCTCTGGCTCTTCCAGCTCAACCTCCTTCCCCCCAGCCTGCCCCCCACCTACAGGCCCTCTCTCCAAACAATTTACCCGGATAGGGGACGTATTAGATATTGTACTGATGTTTTTTTTGGTTCTTCTTTTAATTGCCTCCTGACCTGTGATAGGCAGAGCATGGACACGTCCCCTTAGCTGCAGTAGGAAAGACACTCCCCTGGCCAGAGCAAGTTCTTTTTCCTTTTCCGTGTTCGAAAAATCCATGAAATATATGGTCCCAAGATAGGGGACGTATACGATTTTAAACTGAGAAGAATCGATACCACACATGCCCCACTAGGATAATTTGGGGTAATGGTGGGATTAGGCAGCCTCAGAGGCATCCATGCATGCTGCCCCTGCTGTTTCCTGTCCATTTCCATGGTGTTTCCATCATTTTCTGAGGTTTCCAGGTTTTCACCCAGCCTTCCCTAGGCAGAGCCTTGCTCCCCTGCAAAAATGCTCGAGTCTCCCATTGACTTCAATGGGGTTCGTTATTCGAATCGAGCACCCGAGCATCGGGAAAAGTTCGACTCGAATAACGAGCACCCGAGCATTTTAGTGCTCGCTCATCTCTAGTCAAATCCGAATTAGGCAGAAGTTGGTACACCGGCAAATAAGTGAAAAACAGCACACCTTTGCAGGTAACTAGAGAACTAGAAACTATTGCTCAGGTACCTTCCCATTAAAGTATTTTTCTTAAAGGAGACCCGTCATCAACTTTATGCTGTCCATACTAACAGCAAAATAAAGTAGAGATAGGTGTGTTGATTTCAGCGGTATGTCATTTATAAGTTAAAAGTAAGTGGTTTTCGAGAACAAACATCACAATCATTGCAGACTGGGCCTGGAAAAGAGTCCTGGCCACCTGAGAAGAGTCATGGTTATTCATGAATTCCTGCTCTCCCTGCCCACCTGCTGATGATTGACAGTCTTCTACCTACTTTTCTCCCTTTCTATCTAGGAGAGAGCTGCCAACATCAGCAGATGGGTGGGAAGAGCAGGAGATTATGAATAACCATGACTCTTCTCAGGTAGATTTGACTCTTTTCAAATCTGGACTGAATGATTATGATGCTGCTTCTTGACAACCACTTACTTTTAGCTCATGAGTGACACACTGCTGAAATCAGCATTTCTGTCACAAATTTATACTGCCCTCGGTGAGGTCAGAGTAAAGTTGATGACAGGTTCCCTTTAAGTACAAAATCGGCACACTGCTTTTTAAAGCGTTGAGGTAGTGTGCAAACCTGCCTAACAGGCACAGCAGGAAATAAGCCTCAGCCTGAAAAGAGGTTGTTTTAAAATGTGAATTCAAAAGACTTGAGAATGAATAAATATATTTACTAAATTGATTAAATATAAGATAACACAGACAAATCACATACAGAATCATAAAAAAGTAAATCATCATCACTAGCTTAGGGGAGGGGGCACTCTGAGCCAGCCATGTTACTGTACATAATATAATCTAGAGAAATTAAATGGGCACACTCCTCACCTGGATAAATTGCAATATGTAATTAACGGTAGTTTTGTTGTAGTAGTTTTGTTTGTAGGAAATAGTGGTAGTTTGTGCTAAAAAGTATTAATATAATAAGAATAACAAAGGGATACAATTATATTGTATTTATTTAAGGTAAAATTATAGATACATGTATATAAATCTCTCAGCGCTGAGATAAAAAACAGTATAAAAAAACAGAATAAAAATAAAGTAAAAGAATATTGAAAAAATATATATCAAAAAATATAATACCAAAAAAAGAGTAGTAAGTCTCAATTAGTAACTCAATTAGCTCTGTCCTAATAGGCAGTGAGTGAATCCAAAATGGTTCTTTTGATGGTATCCTCAATTGTACATTCAATGTATATTCAATATATTCAATATATTAAATGAAATATTTGCAGATGAAATGTGCATTGAGTATTACTCTTTTTAACATTACCCCCTCTTGTTGTAAATGATGATCAGTCCCCGTAATGGCAGCTCGGCTCAAACGTGCAGTGTTCTTTTTTAGCGCTGGCAGCAATAGGTGGTTTGTGCTGCGCGCTCTTTTCTCTGCTCCGGGCGGCGTCCCACGTGGGTTCCCGCGGGAAAGTTTGTAAGACGGACGGACTCGTAGGTCTGCAGGATCCCGTGTTCAGGGGCGCTGCGGTGTTCAGGGGAACTGTACTGGATATTCTTAGTAGGCTGGTTCACCCGATTTCAAATATTATAGTTTTTGTCGTTGGGTGATAAGATTTTTCAAGAGAAGAAATCCTAGGATTTAGATACTCTGGTGCCACAGTATTAAGTCTGTATATGACCGGACCAGACGCGTTTCGGGGACTTAAAAGAGATGCCCCTTCCTCAGTGGTCTACCAAAAAGAACACGGCACGTTTGAGCCAAACTGCCATTATGGGGATCAATACTTACCTCCTACCTTTAATGAAGTCTTCAATAGAGTGCAAATTAATGTATGTGTGTAACAGAGTTTATACCTTTTAGCCGCTCCTGCAGTGTTCAGCACGCATGTCTCTTACATAACCACTTCTCAGGGATGTGGCCTCAGCACAATGGGGGATAGGGATGATCTAACTATCTCTAATCCACTACATTACAAGAAAGACTTTATTACACAGAATACTAAAGGTAATGTAAAAGAGAAAGAATTAAAGGGGGTGAACCAACTCAGGAACAGAGTAGTTGAGCAGAATTGCAGCCATGTCCACGGGAAAGCGTGAGGTGGTAGTAGGCATGGACAGCTGCCATAACTGCTGGTAATTTATTATTGGTTTCTGTATAATGGTATTATTTAGCCTCAGTATGGTGGTAATAGTGGACTTTCTATGGTGTGTTTTTTTTTATTAAATCACTCTATAGTATTATAATTCAATCTCTATATAGTACTAACATTTGCCTGTGGTGTGGAGGTATGATTTAGTTACTGTAGCACAGGCTCGGACTGGCCCACAGGGGAACAGGTGAATTCCCCGGTGGGCCCCTGAGCTAGGTAGGCCTCTAGTCCCCCACCTCCTGCACAAGTGACACATGGCACAGTAGACTGACCTATAAATAGGCTGCCTAAGATGCTATGCAGTACATTGCCTACGTCCATATAAAATACTGGATAGTGTGGGCAGGTAGCATATGCATGTGGGCCCCCAGAGTGAGCTTTACAGTGGGCCCCCAGAGGGAATTTTACTGGTGGGCCCTAGACACCCCAGTCCGACCCTGCTGTAGCATACAATACCATATGGTACCATACAGTCCAGCTGCTTAGAAAGAAAAAAACTGCCTAATCCAGAGTACTTGCGCCCATTTTTCATATAGCTTTTTGTAGCTATGTAAAGGAATAGATTTTATAGTCAATGCCACTTACATGATGGCAGATTTAATTTCTAGAACACATCGATTCTACATTTTTAACACTTGATAACTCTGATGCTGTAATGTAATCAACAAATGCAGTCACAAGGCCAGTCACACATAAGGAAGTGGATGCAGATGGCAGAAGCTTATCAGATAACAAGAAACTTTCCATGCTGTTTTTCTGTGCAAGAGTACAAAGCTTCAAGCGATCAGCCAATTTGTTCAGGGGGATCAGACTAGGAGGAGAGTCCTGCTGGAGCAATCAATAAGGTAATAAGCACTGGACACCTAGGGCACTGAACCATGAAGTATAGGGATTGGGTACTAAACTACCGGACACCGAGGGATGAAATTAAATGAAACTTCTCTATTAGGTGACGTAAAACATAACAATCAGAGAGCAATTCAAAAGAAAACCAGGGGGCTCCATAACTACTGTAATATGTATGCAGCAGCTATATTCAAGCTATGTCCACATATGCATTTGTAATTCAAGTATTCTGTTTGGCAAAAAAATGCCGTCTGGCATATGACAGCTGCCGCCAACCACTTGGGTAGCTTTCTGCTAAACAAACTACTTAGGACACAGGAAGATTTTTTAACTGATTCCAATTAAAAATTGGTTACATTTTGTGTGATCTATAAGTAACTAAATATTTCTCAAGGGGCAACTCCTTTAACTTAACAAGGGTATGGCTAACCAGCTTTCCCTTTTCATTAAAATACCCTCTACCACCACTATACGGTAGATTAATTTTCACTTCATAAATGCAATGTAAAATGTACACGCCTTTAGTTCTACATTACATCAAAAGAGTAACTGTATAGATTTCAGAGATAGCAGTCACACCAGGGACTTGGAGCCTGCAGAAATCCAAAAAGTCCCTCTGTCCTAGATAAGAAGACTACAGCGTGGGCCATTTATATGGATACACCTAAATAAAATGGGAATGGTTGGTGATATTAACTTCCTGTTTGTAGCACTTTAGTATATGGGAGGGGGGAAACTTTTCAAGATGGGTAGTGACCATGGTGGCCATTTTGAAGTCCATTTATATAATGGAGGCTCTTTTTTCTTTCCCTTGGTCAGAAAGAAGAAAAAAGAGCCTCCATTATATAAGTGTCTCATCAAACCGTGAGTGACCACATCAAGTGGCAATTTATAATTTTATTATATTTCTATGTTCCCAGTATCAATGATCTATGAGTAGTATCAGCATGTAAATATTTATCTTCACTATTGGTGTGGGAATCTTCTAATTGATTTAGTAAAAGTTATGTTTTAAAGGGTATTTAATTTTTGTTCACTGAGAAAGTTTCAATATATACCCTCATATTTATATATTGTACAGTGATTGTTCAATAATTGTAAACCAAGAACAGGAGTAGGTCCAAAACAGAGATAACACATAATGGGATTATTTGTATCTCTTCTGTGTTTTGGACCCACTCCTGCTTTTAGCTTAAAAATTCTGACCAAATACTGACCATGTGAAAGAGGCCATATGAATGCTCAAAATACAGGATCCCTTTTTTCTCTATTCTTCTGATGTTTAGAAGAAGGAAAAAATAAACTTTGATATCAAGGGTGCAGCAGTGGCAGTAAGTGTGACATAATGGTCCCATGATAGTGTGGGGATGGTTGCAGCAGCAGCAGTGGCAGTAACTGTGAAAATAATGGCCCTATGACAGAGTGGGGTTGGTGGCAGCAGCAGCAGTAGTGGCAGTAACTGAGACAATAATGGCCCCATAACAGAGTGGGTATGAGGGCGAGTTGTGGCAGTAACAGGGACAATAGTGGCCCCATGACCAAGTGGGGAGAATGGACAACAGCAGTGGCATACAGCACAAGATGGTGGCAGATCACAGTAGTGGCAGAATCCAACAACAGCAGCATGGTGGCAGCAGCACGTGGCCAGTAACGGCCCATTTTGCACACTATTCCAGTGTGTGTTTCATTAGGGGCAGAATTATTTATTCTGTTGCATCAGGAACTGGTGTCTGGAAATCCTTCAAATTCATCGTTATGAAGGTTAGTCTCTCAACCTTTTGGGAGAAAAGGCGAGTTCTCTTAGGGGCAATTATGCCCCCCCCAACTGCAGCACTGAACACCTGCTCTGATGCCATGCTACTGGCCGGGCAGAAAAGCATGCCCATGGCAAACAGCCAGTTGCAACCACAATTCAAGTTTGGCTGCCCTGTAGTCAAGGGGGTCTTGGATCTGGGGTGACAGGGTGCAGTCCAAGTATGCCACCACCTGCTGGTTGAGATTCTGCTGCAAGTCCTGCTGCTGCTGGGTCGTTTCTTCAGTAGGCGGCTCAAGTAAACTGCTCGTCATAGACTCCAGACTGAAGTTGCTGCATATGGAGCTGGTGCTGCTCCTGCCCCCTCTTCTACCAGTCATGGCGGTGGAGTGTGAGAGTAAAGGGTCCCCCCAGTCAGACCTTTGTGAGGATCTACATAGTGCTCATAGACAGCGACCAACCGACTGCACAGCAAGTCTCTGTAGTAGTTCATTTTTGCATCCTTCTCAAAAGGTCTAAAAAATGCCAATATTTTTGACTGGTAGCAAGGTTCTAACAATGTCAATAGTCAGTAGTCATCCATTTGCTGAATCCTGCTGTCACTACACAAAAATGACAGCATGCATGACAGACATTTGCACAAGGGACTCGGGGGGCCTCCCTGCCTCCATCTCCACTGCGTCCTGCCATGGTCTGTCAGGATCATCTGCGTCATCCTCGTTGTCGCTCTCCAGCTCCTCCTGCTCATCTCCTGTAGTTTGGGCACATAATCCACCTAGTTGTGTATAGAATTTATGGGCGTTTATGTCCATCTCCTTGTCCTCATCCTCCTCAGGGCTCAGGTGGGCATGAGATGTAGGCGCCACATCTTCTGTCCTTTTGCCAATCGGATTTGTCAGCATTCCCTCCAGGACGTGAAGGAGTGGAATGACATCTTTCATTCTGTAGTTCTGCCGAATGATAAACAAAGCAGCCTCCTCAAAGTGCCTGAGCAAATGGCACACGTCACACTTGAGCTGCCACTGGTTTACGTGAAAGTTACATCGGGGAGTTGACCTGTCCGTCTGCTGCATTAAGAAATCATTGACCACCTTCCTTTGCTCATGCAGGCGGTCTAACATATAAAGAGTGGAGTTCCGCATAATTGGCGATGTTGGGGAAGAGCATTTTGCCTTTGCAGCTCAAAGAGGGCGTGTTTTGCATGGGAAGAGTAGCTGAAGTGCATGCACAGTTTCCTGGACTTTTGTAACAGCTTTTGGAGTTCAGTGGAAGACCTTAGGAACCTGGTGACAAGATTGAAGACATGTGCCATGCAGGGCGCATGGCACAGCCTTCCCTGACACAGCACAGACAAAATGTTCTTCCAGTTATTAGTAACCATGGTTACTATTTCCAGTTGGCAAAGAGACTGTGAATGTTCGACATCTTTATTGATGACATGGAAAAGTTCCTTCCCGGTGTGGCTCAGTTTGCCCAGGCTGACCAGGTGCAGAACTGCGTGATAATACCAATCTTTACATAAGAGGATCACTGTGAACTGTTCCTACATTGGAGGGTAAGGACAAGGTGGAGGATGAGGAGACAGAGTAATCCAAAGAAGAGACAGCACTACTTACTGGTACAATTTTGAGTAGGTCCAAGCTGTGGCGGTGCCAACAGTGTAGCACTCTAGCCCATCAAGTGATCATAAGATAAAAGGAAAATGGCAGCACTCAATGTCTTCAGAGTAATTGTAGAGTTAAATTCACCAACCGTGTGACGTTTCAACTCCTAAGAGTCTTTCTCAAGCAAGTGAGATGAGGAGACATTGGCATAGAAATCCCTGGATTAGAACATGGAGGCACATTGCCATCATCTGGCCAAGTTTCTGGTGTGCCTGGTCCGGAACCACATTTACCCAGTTGGTTGTGAACGACATATATTGTCCTTGACCATAGTTACAACTCCACATGTCACAGTGGTCTGCCATTTGAGTACCTCTGCACTAAGCTGTCTAAAGATTCACCAAGTTTATTAAAGAGGCTGATGCTGGATGATACATTTGGTGCATTTTTAGTATGGTGTAAGTTCATCCCACCTATTAGTTGGTTTATTTTGCACCTGAATTTTGCACACATTGTTGCAACTTAGCCAAACTCCACACATGTGGACATGCAAATCATCAAGATTGTAGCTGGCAGCTCCCTTTGTCCCAGATGTGCTCAATGGGATACAAGTCTGGAGATTCTACAGGCCATGGTAGCACGTTTAGGCCACAAATGCTACTTACAGTGGCACAAGCAACATGTGGCTTTGTGTTGCCCTGTTGAAAAATGGTTCCTGGGACACTTTGGAGTAGTGGCTGTATCACTGGCTCCATGACCAAATCAATGTAGTGTTAAGCTGTTAATATGCCTGAACTAGAGAGTTCCAGTTACCATATGTCATGCCGTCACACAGCAATCCTGGGAGTAGGACCATGTTGTTCCCTTGTAAAGGCTTCTTCATGGTATTGCTCACTGCCATTGAAATCCTACCCAGTTAAAACATGACTTTTTTAACTAACATTAAAGGGAACGGGGAGAGCAGGAACTTATGAATAACCATGACTCTTCTCAAGTAGATTTGACTCTTTTCAAGGCCTGGGCTGCAATGATTATGATGCTGGTTCTCGGCAACCATTTCTGTCACTATTTTATGCTGCCCTAAATGAGATCAGCATAAAGTTGATGACAGGTTCCCTTTAACCCCTTTTTAAAAATGGTGCCTGCTCACGAGCACAGTGGGTACCAGTGACCATGACAACTGAGGCCCAAAATACTGTGCCCAAAGAGCTGTGCTACTGGGGCCTGAACAGCTCATCTGTGCAGCGATTGGGGGAGCTTTGGTTGTAAGTGAAAGCCCTACTACAGCTGTGAAAACCAGGGCTTTCATAGCTGTAGTAGCTATGGAGAAGAACTTAGCAATAGCAATGAACTGTAGAAGCAATATAATATTTATTTATTATAGCCAACTAGGCTGGAAAAAAGTTAAATGCAATAAAAAAAATAAGTTTTTAAAGATATTAAAAAATATAAAAATTTAAATCACCTTCCCCCCCCCCATCTCCATAATTGAAATAAAAATACATACATAAATATGACTAACTGCATAACGGAAGAAAAAATCTAAATGGCTGATTTTTTCATCTTTTCACCTAAAAAAACTTGAATACAAAGTGATCAAAAAGTTACGCACACTCCAAAATAGTATCAATAAAAAATCATTTTAGGGAACTAGGAAAGAAGTTCAAGTCCAGGACCTCCAAGGTAGTGTTTTCAGAAATACTACCAATGCCACGAGCATCACTAGAGAGACAACGGGAGCTTAGGGAGTTAAATAAGTGGCTTAGAAGCTGGTACAGGAAGGAAGGGTTTGGGTTGATGGAGAACTGGGCTGACTTCTCTGTCGGCTACAGACTCTACAGTAGGGACGGGCTGCACCTTAATGGGGAGGGTGCAACTGCCCTGGGGGAAAAATAGACAGCTGGAGGAGCTTTCAAACTAGAATCTGGGGGGAGGGTGGGGGGTCATACTAATAAGGGGGTAGATAGTGTAGATAGAGAGTGGGACATAGGAGGGGACAGTGGGGGTTTAGTGGGGGCTGGGGTTAGTGAGGAAAGTAGGGAGAAGACTGTGAAAAACATCAGCCAAAGTAACCCAAGAACCCCAGATATTCACTTTACAGGTAATAGCAATTTAAAAAGTGGGGTAAAAAATATACATAGACCTCTTAACTGTATGTACACTAATGCCAGAAGCCTGACTAATAAAACTGGTGAACTGGAAGTAGTGATGTGTGAAAATGACTATGACATCCTGGGAATAACTGAGACATGGCTGGATGATAGCTATGACTGGACAGTTAATGTACAGGATTACAACCTGTTTAGAAAGGATCGGCAAAACCAGAGAGGGGAGAGGGTCTGCCTTTATGTAAAGTCTTGTCTAAAGCTCACACTCCGGAAAGATATAAGTGAGGGACATGAAGATGTGGAGTCACTGTGGGTAGAAATAAATGTAGCCAAAAACAATAATAAAATACTAATAGGAGTTTTTTTTTATAAACCATCTAATATATCAGAGGCCACAGAAAATCTACTTCTTAATGAAATAGATGAGACGGCAAATCATAATGAGGTTGTTATTATGGGGGACTTCAACTACCCAGATATAGACTAGGAAACTAAAACCTGTATATCTCATAAAGGAAACAGGTTCTTGGAAATAGCCAAAGACAATTACCTTTCCCAACTGGTTCAGGACCTGACTAGAGGGACGGCCATACTGGACTTAGTATTTACCAATAGACCTGACAAAACAACAGATGTGCAGGTTGGGGGACAAATGGGAAATAGTGACCATAACATAATATCCTTCAAATTGTCATTCAAAAGAGTGTTTCTTCAGGGAGGAACAAAAATACCAAACTTCAAAAAAGCAAAATTTTGCCAACTAAGAGAGGCCATAGGCCTAACTAACTGGGACAAAATCCTCAAAAATAAAAATACAGCCACAAAATGGGATATTTTTAAAAGCATCCTAATATCTAATTGTGAGAGGTACATACCTTATGGGAATAAAAGGTTAAGAAACAAGAAAAAAACAATGTGGATAAATAGAACTGTAAAGAAAGCAATAAATGACAAAAAGAAAGCATTTAAATCACTAAAACAGGGGAGCGAGGAAGCATTGAAAAACTATAAGGGAAAAAATAGAATATGTAAAAGACAAATAAAAGCAGCCAAACTACCAAGACCGAGAGATTAATTGCCAAAGAGAGTAAAACTAACCCTAAAATGTTCTTCAATTATATAAATGGTAAAAAGTATAAAACTGAAGATGTCAGCCCCTTACAGAGTAATGAAGGGGGAGTTGAAGATCAATGAGGAGAAAGCAAAGCTACTACATATTTTTTTCTCTCACTGTATTCACTGAGGAAAATAAACTGTCAGATGAAATGCAGAATATAAAAGTAAATTCCTCATTAAAAGTGCCCTGTCTGACCCAGGAAGAACAGCAACGTCTTAAAAAGATTAAAATAAATAAAGTAATGAGAATTAAGTAATGTCATAGCTAGACCCTTATTTCTGATATTTAAGGAATCTACAGTATATTGACAGGGAGTGTTCCTAAGGATTGGCGCATAGCAAATGGGGTGCCAATATTCAAAAAGGATCCAAAAACAGAGCCCGGAAACTATAGGCCGGTAAGTTTAACATCTGTCATGGGTAAACTGTAATGCTATCTTGGAGTACCTCAATGAAAATAAGAAAATAACTCCGTATCACCATGGCTTCATGAGGGATCGGTCATGTCAAACTAATTTAATCAGTTTCTATGAGGAGGTAAGTTCTAGACTTGACCGCAGCGAAACAATGGATGTCGTATATCTGGACTTCTCCAAAGCATTTGACAATGTACCACTTAAAAGGTTAGTATATAAAATGAGAATGCTTAGACTGGGAGAAAATGTCTGCATGTGGGTAAGTAACTGTCTCAGTGATAGAAAACAGAGAGTGGTTATTAATGGTACGTACTCAGATTGGGTCACTGTCACTAGTGGGGTACCACAGAGGTCAGTATTGGACCCTATTCTCTTCAATATATTTATTAATGATCTTGTAGAAGGCTTGCACAGTAAAATATCAATTTTTGCAGATGACACTAAACTGTGTAAAGTAATTAACACAGAAGAGGACAGTACACTGCTACAGATGGATCTGGATAGATTGGAGGCTTGGGCAGAGAAGTGGCAGATGAGGTTTAACACTAACAAATGTAAGGTTATGCACATAGGAAGGAATAATGCAAGTCACCAGTACATACTAAATGTTAAAACACTGGGTAACACTGACATGGAAAAGGACCTAGGAATTTTAGTGAACAGCAAACTAAGCTGAAGAAACCAGTGTCACACAGCTGCTGCCAAGGCAAATAGGATAATGGGTTGCATCAAAAGAGGCATAGATTCCTGTGATGAGAACATAGTCCTGCCACTTTACAAATCACTAGTCAGACCACACATGGAGTACTGTGTACAGTTTTGGGCTCCTGTGAATAAGGCAGACATAACAGAGCTGGAGAGGGTTCAGAGGAGGGCAACTAAATTAATAACTGGAATGGGTGGACTACAGTACCCAGAAAGATTATCAAAATTAGGGTTATTTACTTTAGAAAAAAGACGACTGAGTAGTGATCTAATAACTATGTATAAACATATCAGGGGTGAGTACAGAGATCTCTCCTATAATCTATTTATCCCAAGGCCTGTGACTGTGACGAGCGGACATCCTCTGCGTCTGGAGGAAAGAAGGTTTGTACACAAACATAGAAGAGGATTCTTCTGCCTGAGGAGGTGGTGATGGTAAGTTCACTAAAAGAGTTCAAGAGGGGTCTGGATGCATTTCTGGAGGGTAATAATATTACAGGTTATAGTTACTAGAGAGGGGTCATCAATCCAGGGAGTAATTCTAATTGCCTGATTGGAGTTGGGAAGGATTTTTTCCCCCTAAAGTGAGGAAAATTGGCTTCTACCTCACAGGGGTTTTTTTTTCCTTCCTCTGGATCAACTTGTAGGATAACAGGCCGAACTGGATGGACAGATGTCTTTTTTCGGCCTTATAAACTATGTTACTATGTTACAATTCACTCTGCAAAAAATAGCCCCCATAAAGCTCCATAGACATAACTATAAAAAAGTTATTGGGGTCAGAATATGGGGATGTAAAGAAAAAATGTTTTCATTTTTTTCCAGTATTAAAACACAAGAAAAACTATATAAACATGGTATTATAATCACACTGAGGGCTCATGCACATGAACGTGTTTTTTGTCCGCATCCAATCTGTATTTTTTGCAGGTTGGATGCGGACCCATTCACTTCAATGGGGCTGCAAAAGATGCAGACAAGATACGGACAAGGATAGGACTGTTCTATAGATGGCAGGACGTTCCTTTACGCAAAATGCAGAAGGCTTCTGGCTGTTAACGATGTTTTGCCAATCCGAATGAAGGAAAAAGGTCAGTTTTACTGCATAGGGAACATCGTAAAAGCAAAGCCCCTTTGCTGGAATTTTTTTCCAGCTTCCTACTACATCATATGCAATACTAAATGGTGCCATTAGAAAGTTAGAAACCTTCAGGTTCCCTGGTGTCCAGAAAAGGTGTTTGATAGTCTAGTGCTATTGTGATTTACCTGTGTTTATCCTATGTTATCTCCTGCCATTATTCCTGCTATGTTTAACTTTATGCCTTCCTGCCTCTGTACCCCGGCACTTTCAAGTTCAGTTCAGTTTGTGTTTAAGTTTATAAAACTGATGTAAAGTAGAACTAACTTAGTTGCCCATAGAAACCAATCAGATTCCACCTTTCATTTTTACAGCTCCTTTGGAAAATGAAAGGTGGAATCTGATTGGTTTCTATGGGCAACTAAGTTAGTTCTACTTTATACAAGTTTGATAAATTTCCCTCAGTCTATCTTGTCTGTGCTCAAGTCAAGTCTCCAGCCTTTCTGTCTCTAAAAAACAGAATTCTAGTCTTGAGGACTGTTCAGACTATACCTGCGGTTTTCCTGTATTTTTGGTTTGTTTTCTGTATCCTGAGTTTATGGTGCTTGCACTACAGTTCCTAACCCCAGTTGGTAAGCTGCCAACTACACTAAGACTATCCCAGGAGGTAGCAATCTGATTGTTTCTCTGCAATGAAGTCCAGATCCCTTGATAGGGGTTAAAGGGTGAATACCAGGGCTGCATCAGAATAATGCACTTAGGTTTTAGACCAAACTGGTTTAGGGTTTAAGCCAAACTGGTTTGTTGGTACCTTGGGTTCACACTCGATGATCCATAACATGCAGATCTTAGTGACATCTGACACTTCCTCAATTTACATATCCTTATGGCCTGTCCTTATTGCTGTTGCAATTTCAATGTTGTGGAGTGTAAATTTGGCAGATAGCATGTGCACGGTCTTTGTAATACACTTACCTGTCTGGGTTCCAGCAGTGCGATCTTGCACGGCTGCATCGGGAGAGACACACTGCTGAGCCTCACCCCCTGGTGATGCGACTGCATTCTTTGTAACAGGATGTAATGCTCTGTTTCTCCCTGCAGCGAGCATGTGCTGGGGGAGATTAGCAGTGGGATCAATAGCTCAGCTGCTCTATTACTGTGTACCAGTGTTTCTGACTAACAGAGCGACGAGTCATGGACCTATCAGGTTCTGATCCAAGGATTCAGCACTGTATTTAAATTCCTTCCTGGCCATACACTGTTGCAAGCAATAGTATTGTTTGGCTCACTAGCTAGGTTCCTTCTTTCTCGTTCCAGTTTAGCTTATTGATATCCTGTGTTTCTGACCTCGGTTTGTCTTCTTACCACTCTCTGTTTCCCGTTCTGGTACTGCATAGCCCATCTGGTTCTAACCCATTTCTGATGACTCTGGTATTGTAATTGTTTGCCTGTGTTTGATTGTTTGTCTGTCTCTGCACTTAAGTAGCGTAGAGACTGTCGACCAGCTGCGTTCTAGCCTTATAGGGCTTGTACTTCAAGTAGGTAGGGACAGTAGGGGGGTTGCAGTCCAGGGCCTCACTGTCCTAGTCTGTATCTACCCTACTGACATGACAGTCTTTCTTGCATCATTGTAACATTCAACATACAATGCCACAGACAGTCTGGATCTGTGGCACTTTCGACTGAAATATTCAACTAAGGCTACTTTCACACTTGCGTTTGCAGGATCCGTCTATGAGATCCGTCACAGGCTCTCACAAACGGTCCTGAACTGATCAGTTTTGTCCTAATGCATTCTGAATGGAAAAGGATCCATTCAGAATGCATCAGTTTTGCTTCAGTTTGCTTCAGTTCAGTCTCCATTATGTTTTGGAGGCGGACACTAAAACTCTGCTTGCTGCGTTTTGGTGTCCACATGAAGAAACTGATGCAAACGGATCCGTCATGACTCACAATGTAAGTCAATGGGGATGGATCCGTTTTGTCTGACACAATAGAAAACGGATCCGTCCTCCATTGACTTTCAATGGAGTTCAAGACGGATCCGTCTTTGCTATGTAAAAGATAATACAAACGGATCCGTTCAGAACGGATGCAGATGGTTGTATTATCATGACGGATCCGTTTGTGAGAGCCTGGACGGATCTCACAAACGGATCCTGCAAACGCAAGTGTGCAAGTAGCCTAATCAACATGAGCTTTGCACAGACAAAAAAAAATGATATTTACTGAAGTACATGCACTGATTGGCTGTCTAGTAGCACCCCTCTACAGCACAGTGTGGTACTACATGTTTTGTACTGCTATTTACCTTTTTCACGATGAGCTACTTTGGACTTAAGGTGAGGATCAGAGTTAGACTGACCTACCAGAGTACCAATGGATCCTCCAGTGAGCCCATAGTGGATGCCAAAGGTCCAGGAGAAAAAAATCCATTTGGAGTTGCCTTTGGGGTCAATCACTTGCCTCTAGTTTTTTTTAATTTGATTTATTGATAATATGAAGATTTAATCTTGAGAATTCAAAATTCGCTTCGCCAAATATTAGTTGAACTTTTCATAAGATTCGTATATCCTACGAATCTTTTCGCTGAATCTGCGTACAAATCATACGTTATTATGTGGCGTTTTGCGAACATTTGGGCACTAATAACGAACGTTCAGTTTCACGCAACTTCTGTGAACACGTACGCATGAGCATACAAATTGCGTACGAATCCTCACCGTACTATTGCCTAGTGATTGCGTAATATGTAGGCACGCACACTGCTAGGCCACGACATGCACTCCTCAGAGGCAGAGCGAAGTTTTGAAAATGTCATCCAGGCGATCCTCAGCATTTAGCTCTGCAGAGCTGAAATACATGACTGATGGATCGCGAGGATTACGATGGCACACACCACCACCCGAACCAGCATAAAAAAGAGGTGATCCAGCAGGTGATCCGAGGCTTGCGCTATCGTTTCGACACTATGCAGACCCCAAGCCAGATCCAGCTGAAATGGTCCGATCTGAAGTTTAAGTGCCCAGAGCGGCTTACTGAGCAGCGATGCAGCGATATGGCAGGGTGAGAAACAAAATATTTGAAAAGTAAAAATATGTTAAAAAATTAGTGTACTGTATTGCATATATACCAGCAGTGAGTGCCAATAATGAAAAAAGTATAGAAGGACAACGTGTCGGTGCGTAGTGCACTGCAGCAATTTTCTTTCATGCTAGGCCACGCCTCTAACTCCACCCAAACAAGTCAAGGTATTCTCAGATACGTGCCCCTTCCCAGTAATTTGTCTTAGGCTACTTTCACATATGCGGTGGTGATCCTGCAGGCTGTTCTGCAGTATTTTTCCTGCCAATTCCAAGCGTTCTTGCCGAATAGCGGCCGGATCAGTGCCGTCCCCCATTATTGTTAATGGGGCTGGTCATTCTCCCGTTTGTGTCAGGCAAATGCACTAGTGTGAAAGAAAGTACCCTTAGATATATACCCCTTCATAGTAAGCGCTTCCTCCTCCTACACACAGACTCACAGACGTGCTCATGCTACAGCTAATATGAGTGGGTACGGGAACTTAGTTGGTACGGCTCTAGTAACATCCTAGGTGATGGATGTCTTGGCTATAATCCCTCAACTTGCAGTACTGCCTTAAAGGGAACCTGTCATCTCCGAAACACCCCCTGAACTAGAGTAAGCGTTGTATAGTGTAAGTGATGCTGAATCCGAATATGTAAGTTTTATCTTCATACTCACTTCCATTCTGAGGCTGTGCTCCCACAAACCAGCAGTAAAATGCATTGAGAGGACTACCATTTTCTGTTTAGTATTTAATTAGCCAGTAGGTAGCTTGCACCTGACTCTCACCTATAGGAGGTGCTGTTCTTTGTTTGAGTAATTTTGTATATATAGAGGAGAACTGGCTCCCTCTGGGAACTTAGCACTCCTGTTCACACTGGTGCAGCTTCTGATCAGGTACTGTAACATGCTGGTGTTCCCTTGATACAGGCCTGTTGGTTTGTGTAGGATGCAGGTCAGTGTTAGTGTAGGACCCATCTGATTGGAAGCCACCTTGTCGGTCGGTGGATGGGCCCGACATATTTATGATCATCTATATGCACCAAGAGCTTCCACTTTATCTACTAGTCTACATAGCAGTAAGGCTTTTTTTACCTTTTCACATGTTCACCTTATATGTCTCAAGTGCTGCTACCATTTTCTGTTTAGTATTTAATTAGCCAGTAGGTAGCTTGCACCTGACTCTCACCTGTAGGAGGTACTGTTCTTTCTTTGAGTAATTTTGTATATATATATATACAGTACAGACCAAAAGTTTGGACACACCTTCTCATTCAAAGAGTTTTCTGTATTTTCATGACTATGAAAATTGTAGATTCACACTGAAGGCATCAAAACTATGAAATAACACATGAGGAATTATATGCTTAACAAAAAAGTGTGTCTTATATTCTAGATTCCTCAAAGTAGCCACCTTTTGCTTTGTTTACTGCTTTGCACACTCTTGGCATTCTCTTGATGAGCTTCAAGAGGTAGTCACCTGAAATGGTATTCCAACAGTCTTGAAGGAGTTCCCATAGATCCTTAGCACTTGTTGGCCCTTTTGCCTTCACTCTGCGGTCCAGCTCACCCCAAACCATCTCGATTAGGTTCAGGTCTGGTGACTGTGGAGGCCAGGTCATCTGGCGTAGCACCCCATCACTCTCCTTCTTCGTCAAATAGCCCTTACACAGCCTGGAGGTGTGTTTGGGGTCATTGTCCTGTTGATAAATAAATGATGGTCCAACTAAACACAAACCGGATGGAATAGCATGCCGCTGCAAGATGCTGTGGTAGCCATGCTGGTTCAGTATGCCTTCAATTTTGAATAAATCCCCAACAGTGTCACCAGCAAAGCACCCCCACACCATCACACCTCCTCCTCCATGCTTCACGGTAGGAACCAGGCATGTAGAGTCCATCCGTTCACCTTTTCTGCATCGCACGGTGGTTGGAACCAAAGATCTCAAATTTGGACTCATCAGACCAAAGCACAGATTTCCACTGGTCTAATGTCCATTCATTGTGTTCTTTAGCCCAAACAAGTCTCTTCTGCTTGTTGCCTGTCCTTAGCAGTGGTTTCCTAGCAGCTATTTTACCATGAAGGCCGGCTGCACATAGTCTCCTCTTAACAGTTGATGTAGAGATGTGTCTGCTGCTAGAACTCTGTGTGGCATTGACCTGGTCTCTAATCTGAGCTGCTGTTAACCTGCGATTT